>PISX010022319.1:0-31968 GCA_004024625.1 Mellivora capensis | reverse complement strand
TGATACTCTATGTGGAAAACCCAAAAGACTCCACGCCAAAACTGCTAGAACTTGTACAGGAATTTAGTAAAGTGTCAGGATATAAAATCAATGCACAGAAATCAGTTGCATTTCTCTACACCAACAACAAGACAGAAGAAAGAGAAATTAAGGAGTCAATCCCATTTACAATTGCACCCCAAACTATAAGATACCTAGGGAGGTGGTACTCTTAAGGCCCTCTTCCGGGGAAGCTCCCAGCTTGGTGACAACACAAGCTAAGAAACAAAGACTGGACCAGGTACAGACCAGATCCGCTACGCTAAGCGGCTTTACTTAGAGGTTGCAAGGCTGGTTCAACATCTGAAAAGCAGTCCATGTAATTCACCATTAGCTAAAGCAGGCAGGGGTAACCAAACTATGGCCAAATGCAGTTTGTTGTCTATTTTTGTAAACAGTTTTATTGAAACACGGCCATGCCCACTCATTTACATATTATCTATGGCTGCTTTCCTGCTACAATGGCATGACTGAATACTAGCGGTGGAGGAGGGATGGCCGACAGAGTTCAAAATAGTTATCACCAGCTCTTTACAGAGAAAGTTTGCCACCCTTGACTAAGTTCTTGGGAGAAAGCCCTCTCACCCATAAAACTGCAGCAACTCCAACTGCCTCTACCCCTCGCTCTATACATCAGGTCCGGAGGCAGACAAGCATTAGGATCCCAGACTATCAGAGCTGGAAGAGCAGACCACTGCCTTCAGAGCGAAGTAGTCCAAGGTCTGACTTCTGCTCCTCCTTCCCACTGGTCCCACCCACAAGCTGAAGCCTCAGGGTACTCGGCAAGAATCTGGCACATACTTTTACTAAAGATCTCAAATTAAATGCTTGGAGGTGGAAAAACTTGTTCTACACCTCCACGTTCACCTTCCCAACCCAATCACCCCAGAAAAGAAGAATGCTGGAGGCTTATGAGAAAGAAAGAAAGGTCT
The DNA here is from genome assembly GCA_004024625.1 of Mellivora capensis. Classification (NCBI taxonomy): domain Eukaryota; kingdom Metazoa; phylum Chordata; class Mammalia; order Carnivora; family Mustelidae; genus Mellivora; species Mellivora capensis. Next base: position 30,997 of record PISX010022319.1, on the reverse strand, counting down.
CAAATCAATAATCTAAGCATCCACCTTAGCAAACTAGTAATGAAGAGCAACTAAACCAAAGCAAGGAGAAAAGAAATAATAAAGATAAGGTAAGGAGTCAGTGAAATTGAAAACAGAAAATAATAGGAAAAAAAAAATCAGTGAAACCAAAACCCAGTTCTTTGAGAAAAAAAAAATCAATAAAGTTGAACAAATCTCTCGACAGAGAGCAAAAAGATACAAACTGAATATCTGGAATGAAAAAGGAGACAACACTATAATCTGTAAAGATATTAAAAGGATAATAATTAAATACTATGAACAATAGCTGCCCATAAATTCTACATTTTAGATAAAACAAATTACCCCCAAATCACAATCTATCAAAAATCACTCAAGAAGAAACAGATAACTTGGATAACCCTATATTTGTTAAAGAACTTAATTTGTAGTTAAAAACTCTCCCACAGGCACACCTGGGTGGCTCAGTTGGTTAAGTGTCTGCCCTCAGCTCAGGTCATGATCCCAGTGTCCTGGCATCAAACCCTGCATCGGGCTCCCTGCTCAGCTGGTGGGGGGGGGGGGGTGGTCTGCTTCTCCCTCTCCCTCTGCCCCTCCTTCCTGCTTGTGCTCCCTCTCTCTCTATCTGTGTCTCTCAAATAAATAAATACTTTTTTTTAAAGATTTTTATTTTTTATTTATTTATTTGACAGGCAGAGATCACAAGCAGGCAGAGAGACAGACAGAAAGAGAGAGGTGGAAGCAGGCTCCCCGCTGAGCAGAGAGCCCAATGCAGGGTTCAATCCCAGGACCCCAAGATCATGATCTGAGCTGAAGGCAGAGGCTTTAACCCACTGAGCCACCCAGGCACTCCACTTTTTAAAAATTAAAAAAAAAAAAGACAACTCTCCCACAAATAAATTCCAAATTCAACTACCTTCACTGGCAAATTCTACCAAAAATTTAAGGAATAGTTAATAACCTTATACAAACTTATACAAACTCTTCCAGAAAATAGAATAGGAGGGAACACCAAAAATATGAAAAATATACAGCTATAAGGCTAGCAAAATATGTTCAATATTTATATCTGAGAAACTATAAAACATTGATGAAGAGACCTAAATAAAGGGAGAGATATAGCTTATTTATGTATCGAAAGACCTAATATTGTTAAGATGTCAATTCTCCCCAAACTGATTTGTAGATTCAATATAATACCAATCAAACTGCCAGCAGGATTTTATAAATATGTCAGTAAGATGATTCCAAAATATATTTGAAAGACAAAGATCTAGAATAGCCAAAACAACTTTGAAAAAGAACTAAATCAAAGGACCTATATTACCTGATTTCAAAATTTACAATAAAGCAATAGCAATCAAGGCAGTGTGGTATTACGAAAGGATAAACACATAAACCAATACAACCAAATTGTCAGAAATAGAACTATACTTACATGCTCAACTGATTTTCAACAACAATACAAAGGCAACTCAATAGGGGACAGATAGTCTTTTCACTATGGCGCTAGAATAATTGGACATTTTTATGCAAAAAAGAAACTCTATCTATACCTATCCACCATCCACAAAAAATAACTCAAAATGGATCAGACTTAAACATAAAACCTAAAACTATAAAACATTGCAAATAGAGTTTTGGAGGGAGAGGTTGGAGGGTGGTGACTGAGGAGGAGGACCCTAGGCTCACCTCATCCCACAAATACAACTAGACAGCTATCAAATCATCCTAAATACTCCAAAAATTGACTTGAAGACTGGAAGAGAAGAGGCCACACTGAAAAAGGTGGGACCTGCAGAGACATGGTGTGAAAGAGAAATGGATTATCCACTGCAGTGAGGAGGGAGCTGTGATCGCAGAAAAGGGTGAGAGATAGACCTGCACAGAGGGGAGTACACAGGAAAATGAATCCCCATAGAGTTGGCTTGGAAAGTGGGAGGGGCCAAATTTTGTGAGTTCTTGCAACCAGCAGGGCTTAAATCTGGGAATTTAGAAGTCATCAGGTGTGGCTAGGACAGAGCCAGAGGGCAAATGCATTCTGCATTTGGAGAAAAGGCAGGCAAACAACCCAAGGACACACAACATAGAAACTGGGATCTGAAGAAGCCTTGGGCACAAAATGGGGAAGTTATTTGGTCATCTCAGAGCACAGTCCCAGAGAGGCAGCATTCACAGAGGGACCCCTCTGGGAACAAAGCAACTGGTTGGCAACATCTCCCTGCCCTGCTCCTCAGCAAAAACCCAGAGCCACCTGCAGGAATCAGTACAGCACTGACACCCGCTACCTAACTTGCTTACACCAAGCCCTATCTTGCTCCCCCGCACTCCAGAACCACCCTCTCCAGTCACTTTTGCCTCAGTACCAGCAGAGTGGGCCTCTTCCCCAAAAGACCTGCCCAAACACCTGCCACACCTGTCTTGTGATGCAGGAATTTTATAGAACCTTGGTTCCAGCAGCCATGGAGACATGTCTATTTCAAACAGACCAGAGCACACCTTCAATGTGACACATTCAAGCCAGGGACTAAAATACTGCCCATAACAGGCAAGAAGAGCCTCTGCAGATGACCGGCCTGAAGGATGAAGCAGCAAGGACAAAAGAGCACAGCCTATGCCACACACATTAGAGACATTCCCAAAAGTGCCAGGCCCAGGGGAACAGGGGATGCCATGTGCAGGACACTATAGGACCTGTTCTTCATAAGGCCTTACCCTCAGGAACCCGAGACATAGTTGATTTTCCTAATTTATAGAATCAGGCACAGAGACTTAGACAAAATGAGAAGACAGAGAAATTGATCTCTAGGACAAGGCCATAGGCAAGATCCAAGGGAAACAGATATAAATAATATGTCTGATAGAGAATTTAAAGTAATGGTCATAAAGATACTCACTGTGCTTGAGAAAAGAGTACAAGACAGGAATGAGACTCTTAACACAGAGATAAAGAATAACATAGCAGAGACAAAGGGCTTGACAAATAAAATGAGAAACACACTAGATGGAATGAACAGTGGGATGGAAAAAGCAGAGGAACAAATTACTGACCTAAAAGACAGAGTACTGGAAGGTAATCAGGTCAAACAAAAAAGAGAGAAAAGAACTGTGCAAAATAAGAGTAGACTTGGGGAACTCAGTTACTCCACCAAACATAGTAACATTCATATTATAGAAGTCTCAGAAGAAGAGAGGGGAAAGGAGGCAGTAAATTCATTTGAAAAAAATAATAGCTGGAATCTTCCCTAATTTCAGGAAGGAAACAGATATTCAGATCCAGGGGGCAGAGAGAACTCCCACCAAATAAACAAAACCAGATCTACACCATGACATATTGTAATTAAATTGACAAAATATAGTAATAAAGAAAAAAAATTAAGCAATAACACAAAAGACATTAACTTACAAGGGAAAAGCCATGAGGCTAGTAGGAGATTTTTCAGCAGAAACTTTGCAAGCCACAGGGGAGTGGCAAGATATATTCGGTATGATGAATAAGAAAAATCTGCAACCAAAAATATTTCACCCGGAAAGGCTATCATTCAGGATAGAAGGAGAGATAAAGGGTTTTCCAAACAAACAAAATGTAAGGAGTTTATAACCATTAAACCAGCCTGCAAGAAATATTAAAGGGCACTCATTGAGTAGAAAGGAGAAACCGAAATTGACAGTGTAAATGTAGGAAACACAAAATCAGTAAAAAAATGGTTATTTCTTTAAAAAGTCAGTCAAGGAAGTCACAAAATAAAAAGGACATAAAATATAACAACATATATCTAAAACACAGAAGGGAAGAAGTTAAGGATGGGTTCAAACTTAAACAACCATCAACTTATATAGACTGGTATATGTAGAAAATGTTATATACAACCTAATGGTAGGGGCGCTTGGGTGGCTCAGTGGGTTAAGCCTCTGCCTTCGGCTCAGGTCATGATCTCAGGGTCCTGAGATGGAGCCCCACATCGGGCTCTCTGCTCTGCGGGGAGCCTGCTTCCCCTCTCTCTCTCTCCGCCTGCCTCTCTGCCTACTTGTGATCTCTGTCTGTCAAAAAAAATAAATAAAATCTTAAAAAAAAAACACCTAATGGTAACCATATACCAAGAACTACTAACAAATATACAAAGAATAAAGAGAAAGAAATCCAAATATATCAGTAAAGAAAATCAGTAAGATATGAAAGACAGAAAGACAAGAAAGGATCAAAGAAAATCTTCAGAAACAATCACAAAATAACATGAATATGTATATATATTTTATATATAAATCTATATACATAAAATAATAATTACTTTGAATGTAAATGAACTAAATGCTTCAATCAAAAGACACAGTGTGGCAGAATGGATTAAAAATAAGACCCATTTATATGCTGCCTACAAGAGATGGATTTCAGACCTAAAGACGCCTGCAAATTGAAAGGGGGGGCGGAGAAACATCTATCATGCAAATGGATGTCAAAGGAAAGCTGAATAGTGATACTTACATGGGACAAAACAGACTTTAAAACAAAGACTGTAATAAGAGACAAAGAAGGACAATGTATAATCATAAAGGGAACAATCCAACAGGAAGATATAATAATTATAAATATTTATGCCCCCAAATTGGAAGCACCCAAATATACAAAACAATAACAAAAATAAAAGAACTCATTGATAACACAGTAATAGTCGGGGACTTTAACAACCTATTTAAATCAAAGGACATCACATAAAGGGAAAATTAACAAGGAAACAATGGCATTTAATGACACATTGAAACACAAGGATTTAACAGATATATTCAGAACATTCTATCCTAAAACAGTAGAATATACATTCTTTTCAAAGGCACACAGAACATTACCTAGAAGGGCTCCCATATTAGCCCACAAAACAAGCCTCAAAAATTCAAGAAGATTGAAGTCATACCATGCATCTTTTCCAACCACAATGCTGTGAGACTTGAAGTCAATCACAAGAGAAAATTTGGAAACACCACAAATACATGGAAGTTAAATAACAAGCTACTAAACAATGAATGAGACAACCAGGAAATAAAAGAAGAAATTCAAAAGTACTTAGAAACCATGAAAACGAAATGATCCAAAACAATGGTCCAAAACTTTTAGGATAGAGCAAAAATGTTTCTAAGAGAAGTATATAGCAATACAGGCCTTCCTCAAAAAGCAAGAAAAATCTCAAATAAACAATGTAATCTAACACCTAAAGGACCTAGAAAAAGAACAACAAAGAAAACCTAAAATCAGCAGAAGGAAGGAAATAATAAAGATTAGAGCAGAAATCAATGATACAGAAACTACAAAAACAAGAGAACAGATCAGTGAAACCAGGAGATGGTTCTTTCGAAAAAAACAATAAAATTGATAAACCTCTAACCAGACTTAACAACAAAAAAAGAGACAGGACTCAAATAAATAAACTAACACATGAGAGAAGAAAAATAACAGCTAACACCACAGAAATACAAATAATTATAAGAGAATATTATGAAAAACTATATGTCAACAAACTGGCCAAGTTATAAGAAATGGAAAAATTCCTAGTAACATATAAACTACCAAAACTGAAACAGGAAGAAATAGAAAATTTGAACAGACTGATAACCAGCAAAGAAATTGAATCAGTTATCAAAAAATTCCCAATAAACAAAAGTCTAGGACCAGATGGTTTCATGGAGGAATTCTACCAGACATTTAAAGAAGAAATAATATCTATTCTTCTCAAACTATTCCAAAAAATAGAAAAGGAAGGAAAACTTTCAAATTCATTCTATGAGGCCTGCATTAGTCTGATATCAAAACCAGATAAAGACACTACAAAAAAAGGGAACTATAAGCCAATATCTCTCGTGAACATAGATGCAAAAATTTTCAACAAAATAATAGCAAATTGAATTCAACAATATATTAAAAAATCATTCACCAGGGGCGCCTGGGTGGCTCAGTGGGTTAAAGCTTCTGCCTTCGGCTCGGGTCATGATCCCAGGGTCCTGGGATGGAGCCCCACATCGGGCTCTCTGCTCGGCGGGGAGCCTGCTTCCTCCTCTCTCTCTCTGCCTGCCTCTCTGCCTACTTGTGATCTCTGTCTGTCAAATAAATAAATAAAATATTTTTTAAAAATTAAAAATAAAATAAATAAAATTTTAAAAATTTTTTTAAAAAATCATTCACCACAATTAAGTGGGATTTATTCCTGGGATGCAAGGGTGGTTCAATATTCACAAATCAATCAATGTGATACATCACATCAATAAAAGAAAGATAAGAAACATACAATCGTTTCAATAGACACAGAAAAAGGTTTTGACAAAGTACAACATCCATTCATAGTAAAAACCTTCAACAAGGAGACTTAGAAGGAACATACCTCAACATAATAAAGGCCATATATGAAAAATCCACAACTAACATCATCCTTAATGGGGAAAAACAGAGCTTTTCCCCTAAGGTCAAGAACAAGACAAGGATGTCCACTCTCACCACTTTTATTCAACATAGTACTAGAAGACCTGGCCACAGCAATCAGACAACACAAAAAAATAAAAGATAGCCAAATCAATAAGGAAGAAGTAAAGCTTTCACTATTTACAGATGACAGGATACTATAAAAAGGAAACCCTGAAGACTCCAACAAAAAATTTCTAGAACTAATAAACGAATTCATAAAGTCGCAGGATAGAAAATCAATGTACAGAAATCTGTTGCATTTCTATATACCAATATTGAAGCAGCAGAAAGAAATTAAGAAAATAACCGTATTTACAATTGCACTAAAAACAATAAAATATCTAGAAATAAACCTAATCAAAGAGATGAATAACTTATACTCTGAAAACTATAAAACACTGATTAAGAAATTTTAGATGACACAAAGTAATGGAAACACATTCCATGCTCATGGATTGGAAAAACAAATATTGTTAAAATGTCTATACTACCCAAAACAATCTATCATTGAATGCAGTCCCTATACAAAATACAAATTTTAGGACTGTTTTTTTCTAGTTTGCTAAAAAATGCTGTTAAACAACAGCATTGCACTAGAAAAGCAAACCTAAAATTTGTATGGAACCACAAAAGACCATTAATCCCCAAAGCAATCTTGAAAAAGATAAACAAAGTTGGAAGCATCACAATTCTGAACTTCAAGTTACATTACAAAGCTGTAGTAATCAAAATAGTGTGTTACTGGCACCAAAACAGACACATATATCAATGGAACAGAATAGAAAACACAGAAATAAGCCCAAAATTATATGGTCAATTAATCTTCAACAAAGCAAGAAAGAATAGCAAAAGGGAAAGCGACAGTCTCTACAACAACTGGTATTAGGGAAACTGGACAGCAGCAAGCAAAAGAGAGAAACAACCATTTCCTCTCACCATACACAAAAATAAATTCAAAACGGATTAAAGACCTAAATATTAGACCTGAAACCATAAAAATCCTAGAACAGAATACAGGCAGTAACCTCTTTGATATCAGTCATAACAACTTCTTACTAGACATGTCTCCTGAGGCAAGGGAAACAAAGGCAAAAATAAACTATTGGAACTACATCAAAATAAAAAGCTTCCGCACAGCAAAGGAAACAATCAACAAAACAAAAAGGCAACCTACCGAATGGGAGAAGATATTTCCAAATGACATATCCACTCAGGGTTATTATGCAAAATATGTGAAGAATTTATCAGACTCAACATCCAGAAAACAAATAATCTGATTAAACATGGACAGAAGGGATGCCTGGGTGGCTCAGTTGGTTGGACGACTGCCTTCGGCTCAGGTCATGATCCCGGAGACCCAGGATCGAGTCCCGCATCAGGCTCCCAGCTCCACGGGGAGTCTGCTTCTCCCTCTGACCTTCTCCTCGCTCATGCTCTCTCACTGCCTCTCTCTCAAATAAATAAATAAAATCTTTAAAAAATAAATAAATAAAAGATTTTTTAAAAATAAATAAATAAATAAATAAATAAAAATGGACAGAAGACATGAACTGACATTTCTCCAAAGAAGACATACAGATGGCCGACACAGGTAAAGGTGCTCCACATCACTCGGCATCAGGAAAATGCAAACCAAAACTACAATGAGGTATCACTTCACACCTGTCAGAATGGCTAAAATCAACACAAGACACAACAGGTACTGGTGAGGATGTGAGGAAAAAGGAACCCCTGTGCACAGCTGGTGGGACTGCAAACTGGTGCAATCACTGTGGAAAACCATATGGAGGTTCCTCAAAAAATAGAACTACCTTACAATCCAGCAACTGTACTCTTAGGTATTCACCCAAAGAACACAAAAACACTAAGTTAAAGGGATACATGTATCCCTAAGCTTACAGCAGTATTGTTTACAATAGCCAAGATATGGAAGCAGCCTAAGTGCCAACCGACTGATGAATGGATAAAGAAGATGTGGTATATAAATATAATGGAATATTATTGGCCATAAAAAAGAATGAAATCTTGCCATTTGCAACAACATAGATGGAGCTAGAGAATATAATACTAAGGGAAGTCAGTCAGTCAGAGAAAGACAAATACCATATGATTTCACTCATATGTCAATTTAAAAAACAAAACAAACAAGCAAAGGAAAAAGGAGAAACAGACAAACTAAGAAACAGGCTTGTAACTAAAGAGAACAAACTGATGGTTACCAGAGGGGAGGCGGATGGGGGGATGGGTGAAACAGGTGAGCGGGTGGGAGGATGGGTGAAACAGGTGACTGGGATGAATGAGGGCACCTCCTTCTGGGTACTCATGATGAATACCCAGTGATGCAGAGAATTGTCGAATCACTACAATGTACACTTGAAACTAATATAACACTGCATGTTAACTAACTGGAGTTAAACATATTGGAGAAAATCTTAATGACCTTGTATTGGGCAAATAGTTCTCAGATACAACACCAAAAGAATACATTTTTAAAAATTGATAAATCACACTTCATTAAAGTTAAAATCTGCTCTACAATAATAAACACATTTGAGAGAATGAAAAGACGAGCCATAGACAGTCAGAAAATATTTGCCAAACAGGTACCTGATAGAGGACTCATGTTCAGAATATAAAAGAATTATATATACCTCAAATCCCAACCATAAGGAAACAATCCACTAAAACCCAGGCAAGAGATTTAAACAGATACTTCACCAAAGATACAGAGATAGCAAACAAGCCAAATAACAAAGATGCTCAACATCATTATCATGTGTCATTAAGGAAATCCAAATTAAAACCCCAAGGATAAAGCTATATGTATTAGAATATCTAAAATGTTTGAAATCTGTCAAATGCTAAGTGCTGACAAGGATGTGGAAACTATACCCTTACACGTTGCTAATGGGAATGCATAAAGGGACAGCCACTTGGAATAAACTTAATCAGTTTGACTTGTTATTGTAATACACTTACTTTACTACCAGTAATCCTAATCCTAGGTATTCACCCCAGGGAAAAGAAAATCTATGTTCACGTAAAAACCTGTATGCTAATATGAGTGAATTATTCATTATCACCCCAAACTGGAAACAACCCAAATGTCCTTCAGTTATGAATAAATAACCTTGTGGTACTTCCACACAACGAAATAAAACTCAGCAAAAAGGGGCCAACCTACTGAACACCCAACAAAATGGATGAATCTCAAACACGGGGTGCTAAGTAGAAGAAGGCAGACTAAAAAGGTTGTATACCATAGGAATCCAATTATATGGCATTCCAGAAAAGGCAAAACCAAAGGGAGAGAAACTAGGTCAGTGGCCCCTCTTCCAGGAGGCTAAGGGCTGACTACAAAAGCACAGGAGGCAATCTTCTGGGAAACCAATCCTGCATCTCTATTGTGATGGTGCTTAGCAGACTATATATGCTGTCAGAACTCAGAACAGTACCCTAAAATGGGTGGATTTTATTGCATGTAAATTATACCACAAGCTTTTAAAAATGAGAAAGAAAGGGGCGCCTGGGTGGCTCAGTCAGTTAAGCCTCTGCCTTCAGCTCAGGTCATGATCCCAGGGTCCTGGGATGGAGCCCTGCATCAGGCTCCCTGCTCAGCAGGGAGTCTGCTTCTCCCTCTCCCTCGGAGCTCTCTCTCTCTCTTTCAAATAAATAAAATCTTGAGGAAAAAAAGTCTCTAAAAAGATTCCATCATGAGACAGCACTGAAAAGTTATTGCGTATCTAAAACAACACCTGCCTCTTGTCAAGCAAGGGAATCAAACAGCAGCAAAGACTCCCCAATTTACTAGAATACAGACTTTTCAAAGCTAAGAAAATTTGGTATTGCTGACTCATGTGCCACCTACGATCAGTTGGGTACTGAACAATAATTTTTTCAAAGCTCCCGGTTAACTTTTGGAAGATATTTGACTTTTAGCAACATGATTTACTTCTAGAAAAACCTGAACTGTAAGTCTGACCTAAAGGAAATGTAGATAAAGCTCTGGTATAATTTAACTTTCCTGAGAATTATCCTGTTAACCCTCAAAAGGCTAAAGATGTCAAAATCATGGTCACATACAAAACTGGCTAAGGACAGCAAAGACAATAGTTATGGGTCTCACTTATGACCATAAATGCAATAAATCTAATAAAATATTAGAAAATCAAAGCCAACAGGGTATTTAAAAAAAAAAACCAAAACTATACATATTCGTCATGACCAAGCATTTACCCAAGAACTTATCCCAGGAATTCAAGGAGGAGTGAACACTGAAAACTCACGAACAAAGATTATTAAAAACAGCCTTTCACCTTGAAATCATGTGTTAACTGTAATAGACAAACACAGTTCAGGGTGCCTGGGTGGCTCAGTGGGTTAAAGCCTCTGCGTTCGGCTCAGGTCATGATCCCAGAGTCCTGGGATCGAGACCCGCATCAGGCTCTCTGCTCAGCAGGGAGCCTGCTTCCTCCTCTCTCTCTCTGTGTGCCTCTCTGCCTACTTGTGATCTCTGCCTGTCAAATAAAAAAATATATAAAAATCTTAAAAAAAAAAAAAAAAAAAAAAAAAAATAGACAAACACAGTTCAGAAGAATCTCTGTATTTTGACTGTGATAATGATGAGGAAAATGGCATACAATTTTATGGATAAAGGCATGCTGTCATTTAGAAAATGTTCTAAAATTGTGTATATTAAAAGAAGTACTTTATTCCTGAGAAACTATACAGTGATATGAATCTTACAGCCTAAGGTGACTTGGAATCAAGAAAATAACAGTGTCATCTCCTTTCACCACACAATAATTACCTTTTCCTCATTAGCTAGCCTGAGTTGGTTTCGTTAATTTTTTTTTTTTTTTTTTGTAGTGCAGAGGTTTACTGATTCTGTGAAAAATATGGAATGCTTCACGAATTTGCGTGTCATCCTTGCGCAGGGGCCATGCTAAACTTCTCTGTATCGTTCCAATTTTAGTATATGTGCTGCCGAAGCGAGCACTGGTTTCGTTAATTTTAACAATCCTTCCTAATATACAAATCACAGAAACAATTGCATAATGAAAAAGCCACCAAAATTGATTCCCAAATCTGGCTGACACAAGAAACACCGGGGGAGCTCTGGCAAAACAGAGATTCCCTGACCCCACCCAGGTAATCTGGGCTGGCAACTGGGGAGGCATGTATTATTTTGCAAACAAGGCTCCCAAAGGGACTTTGTTATCAGCTAGTTCTGGAACCCGCAGCCTGAGAAAATAGAGGCATGAGACACATCCTTCCTTTGAAGTTTTTTCAGTGTAGTTATAGATCTAAAATTTTGCCATAAAAAAAAATGAAACAAAAGATAAAAACATTCCATAATAATAAATGATTTGTCACCACCGAAAGAGTTTTGCAGGGACTAATGGCTACAGAAGTCTGAACAAGGATAAGAATTTGAAGCTGAAGAGGTTAGAGGCAGACTCTGTCCGAGTTGGGGCAGTGCCTGACAGGTATTGGGAACTTAATGAATTCCCTGAATAAATATTTAAGGATAGAAGGGCCTGTTAGTGAAAGAGGCAAGTGAAGAATATTCCAGGAGAGGATATACTCATAGTCAAATATGAGGAAAGTGTGTACTTTGGGTTCAAGGACAATAAGTGAACCAATCTCTCTGGTTTGGAGGTCAGATTATGGAGACTCTTGAGCTTCAGGTTAAGATTGGCCTGTGAGAAGCAGGGAACCACTGAAGGTTTCTGAAGGTGGTGTGAGGCAGTCAGCCTGGACTTTAAGATTAACAAAGCTGGGGTGGCTGGGTGGCTCAAACGGTTAAGCCTCTGGTCATGATCCTGGGGTCCTGGGATCGAGCTCCCCAGCTCACTCTTGGGCTATCTCTCTCTCTCTCAAATAAATAAATAAAATCTTTAAAAGAAAAAACGATTAACAAAGCTATGCCACAGAGAGGCTCTGGTTAATACTCCAAGGTCTGGTTAGAAAAAATAGCAATACCACAGTAAAACCAAGGGATTCTCTGTGGGGGATAACCAGAGGGTCCCCAGGAGGAGAGGCTGAGGGCCTGTGGTCATCTACCACCAGCAAGAGCCCTAGATGGTTGTCCAATCACAACCAAAGGCCTAAGAACTCCCTAAAACAGTATTGGTTGAAAGGCCATGGGGTAAAGTCAATAGCAAGTGCATTCACTGCATCGCGCCCACCAGGGGGCCCCACCGTGAAGACAAGCTTCTGGGAGCAGTCACAGGGCAAGGACTGTGTTCCCCCAGGCACTCTGAAACAACCTGCTGCCTCCTCATTTACACATTCATTTCCACAAGCTCAGCAACCAAGTGGCTAAGCAAAGGGTCAGTCCACTGACACTATATGAAAGCATGGAATGGGAACTTAAGGTGGAAAAAGGGGAAGGGTAGGAAGAGGTCCACCGTGGGCACGTTCTAGGGCTAGGCTTAGCGCTCAGCTAGAAAAATGCATTAAGTTCAGGAGAGAAATTAGAATGGTTATAACCCCTGCAAAGATGGTGGATGAGTAGAAAGTGCCTTCTTACAGAGCAGCAGATGGGAAATCCCTTAGAATCTTTTGTGGAGCATTTCAATTCACCCCATTAGCAAGTCCTAAAGAAGACAGCCTTCCAGACTCTGGAGAACCAGGTGCAGATGATGGAACCAAACTGCATCTGACCTCTGGCCTAGGTCAGACCCTCCCATCCCACCACCCCCTTCCATCAGAGGGGTGACTGAAACTCTGGCTGCTTCCGGTTCTGCCACCCAATGGCTTGGCCTCTGAGACCAGGGTTTCCCCCCTCAGTGGGATGCAGGTGTCAGCTGGACTGGTCTCCTCCAGCCCTAAAGCCTGCCATTCCAGAACCGGGAAATAAGCTACCATAAATGAAGCACCAGAAAAGGACACAAAGCTCTGGGAACCCAAAAGTCTTCCATGGGTCTGGGCTTTCACGTTGGTTGTAGATTTGCTTCTCATTATTTTTGATCCAGTATAAAATTAAAACAAAATATTTTCAAGAATATTCTGGGCAGCAGAGGGAAAAACAAGCCTGGAAAGAAAACCATCCCCCCAATAAATCTCAGAACAAGCAGGCCTGCATGGTTGAGAGCTCACCACACGGTCATAGGTATCGTTCCAGGTTCCAACAGAAGAGGAGCTGGAGCTTTTGGACACTGGAGCCAAGTGTTCCCACCCTCCTCTCTGCCGCTCAGTACCCAGCCTCCCTTCAGGGTCCTGCTCACGCCCACCCTCCATCCCCCCTCATCTTTGAGGCCTTCCCTGACCACCCTGGCCCTGAAAGTTCAGCTACCCTTAAACTCCCTTCAGTCTGTACCTGGAACTTGTCTCTGTTTTCTTCTTCATAAATGTTAGCTTTCCCCGTACATGGACCCAAAGTCTCTTGGACATACCACCTTTGTTTCATAAACCTCCAAGGGCCAGAGGGAGGACAGGTCTGTAATTAATGTTTGTTGGCTGAGGTACAGGCCATTCCAGAGACAAAGAGAACACTACTCAGTATGTATGGTAATAGTTATTTCTTCTTCTGGGCCTCTTATGCTCATATATTCATTTAATTTTCATAACCACCCCCATCGTCAGATGAGGAAACCAAAGTCACTCACAGAGGTTAAGTACCATGCCCAAGAACCAGAGCTAGTGAGTGAATGGCTCTGATCCCAAGTTTGACCCCAAAGATCACACAATACCCTTATGCTGCTTCCTCCTGCCAGAAATCTGAAGGAGAGCTACTCTGAATAGAAATCTCAGTCTCCAGGGGCGCCTGGGTGGCTCAGTGGGTTAAAGACTCCGCCTTTGGCTCAGGTCATGATCCCAGGGTCCTGGGATTGAGCCCCGCATCAGGCTCTTAGCTTGGCAGGAAGCCTGCTTCCCCCTCTCTCTCTTTGTCTGCCTCTCTGCCTACTTGTGATCTCTGTCTGTCAAATAAATAAATAAATAAATAAATCTTTAGGGGGGGAAAAAAGAAATCTCAGTCTCCGAAAACAAACGGCAAAAATTACAAAAAGCATTCTCAACTATGAAAACCCGTAACTGCAGATGATTGGTTCCCCAAAGATTATGAGCAATAACTCAGAAGATCAGATCTGTTGCCCCAGATTAGAGGCAGGGGTAAAGAGGCAGATCTAAAAAGAAAGGGAAATCTCTCCCCATTCCTTTTGTCTCCAGAGGGCTCTCTAAGGACCCAAGAGAAGAAGATGGGAGGGGAGGAAGGGGACCGATGTACCAACACTGGGGGGATGGGGACAATGGTGCGAAAAACTGAGAAGCTGGATCTATACAAAAATCCCCACAGCTCCTTAGTGGGGTACCCACTAAGCCTTCACTCTCAGACATCAAGGGACAGTGAGAAGGAGGACAATGAAAATACGGTGGTGTGAGCATCTGGAAATCCAGCCTTATCCCCATGAGCTGCAAAGAGGGAGCAAGGCTCACTGGCCCTCTTGCTGCCCCAGCCCCACTGGGCTGGCTGGCACTGTCCATTTCACACGAGCCATAACCCTGGCACACCAGGTACATACACAGTAGGAAGGACGCACCTGCTGGTGCGTAGTGACAGATGCCAAGGTCTGCCCACCTTGAGACTGGGAGAATTGCATTTGCTCAACATTCTGGCTTAAAATGAGTAGAAAAATGGGAAGTCAAAGCTCAATTAAAAAAAAAAAAAATAGGAAGCCAAAGCTCATCTGCAGAATGGCACAAGTGGGAGAGGTGAGTGGCTGGCCCAGCAGACCCCAGCCCAGCACATCCACCTTCTTGTGCCTGTGGGGCACAGAATGGAGAGTGAAGGGAAAGGGGAAGAAGTCACATGGCAGGTAAACGATCCAGTGACATGTGCAATGTCCTCATTCTGGATAAGCGCTATTAGTGCTGGATGGTTCCTTGATTCCAAGGCCACATGTCACCCAAGTGTCCTCTTGTACATTTCTCATGCCAATGGTCCTTTCTAAGGTTCTCTGGGTGCACCCTCTGCCAGTCAGAGGAAAATGACAAGGCAGTCGATAGGCAAAGACAATGTCTTCCAGAGGTCGGGGAGAAGTTACTTTCTAAGGCTTGTTCTCTAAATTGTACTACATTTACAGAAAGGGTAGGCAGGAAACTTTTAGGAATGAACAACTTTCCAACCTGCATGTGTTGGTTTGAACTGGGGTAAGGGCAGCTAGGCTTCCAAGTGGGCTTGGTGTATATTTCCAGAATACCAAGAAGTGTTGTTCCTAGAAAGATACTAAATAAAACTCCACATGTTCATGGGTACTCTGGACCCCTACCTGCATCCTGAGCCTCTTAAAAGGCAAAGAGCCAAAAAACCAACTAGTTTTACTCCAGACTCATATTTTGGGGGGAAACAGCAAGGGGTCATTCTTGTAGACCCTGAGTACACGAAGACTCCAGAGTGTTCACTTTCTAGTCCTCTGAGGCTGGTAAAGACCCCCGGGGAAGGATCTAGACTCCTCCCTTATCTCCAGCACTGCAAGAGTCCCTCTCTTCTCAGCATTGCCATCAGCCTCATTTTCTGAGAAGCCTTCCCCCAGCAGACTCCCATACAACTGCCAGCTTGGGGCCCCTGCCTTGCAGTGAATGGACCTGTGTGTCTGCTAAGCTCCAGGCAGGAGGTGCACCCACCTGACCCTGACCTTACCAGTTAAACCAGGAACTTCCCAAGGGTCTAGCCTGCTTGGCACAAACTCCCTGAGATCTGGCCCCTGGAAAAATCGTCTCTTGCTGCAGGAGTCTGCAAACCTCACACAAAGAAAACCTGCCACAAGGCCCCAGCCAGCCCCCTCCTCAGTTAGCCATTTTTGCATACACACACACACACACACACAAACAGACCCACCCCACCCCACCCCACCCCCCCAAAAAAGAGAAAGGATGGACCAGCACAAACCCTCCACCACCGTGGGGTGGCTCTCCAGGCACATGCCTCGTGGTGTGTGAGGACCAGCATTGTTTTTTATCATCAATAAATGAAGGAAAAACATGCACACCCTAGTGAAAAGGCTCTTGGGCAAGTCCCCCTGAGTCTTCACTACCCAATCCAGCATCCAGTGTCCAGTCACTCCCCACCTAGAACCAACTTCCCAGGCCCCCAGCTGCTCGGCCTCAAGGCCCTTGGCCCACTGAGGGTGGGAGACAAAGAGGGAACCTCACTCTGGACACCAGGAGGGAACACTCCATGCTGGTCTAGGGCACTGTAGCATCACCCACCATAGTCCCTGCAGTGTGAGGAAGAGACAAAGACAGGCTGGCAGAAGAGAGAAGGGAAGAAGGTCAAGAATGTAAAGGAAAAGAAAAGAGAGGTAAAGAAAAGGATAAAAACAAAATATTTTATTTTACTAGAACTCAAAATGCCCTTTAGGAAGCCAGAAGCACCTAGAGTTCCCCCAGACTCTCGCATTGTGGATACCTGATACGTTGAAGTGTCAGGGGTTCCCCAGAGGGTCCTCTCAAGCCCCCCATTTGAAGACAACTTATTGACAAGTTATTTACTTTAACATAAAGGATTCCACTAAGTCAGGGAAGAACACATAGCCCCACTTAGAAGTGGGATTAAGCTCTAGGGCAGGCACCTAAAAGCTGGTGGAGGGGGCATACCCCTCACCCCATCCCACCCCACCTCACCCCAGCTCCCTGAATTGCAAGTGGCTATTTTTACCCTCTCTAGGCCCCAAAGACCTGGGTCTTTTTCCTTCAGGTTATGAAATATAGGGTGTTTCCCCTAACCAAAAATGTCCTGGAAAACCTCTCCCCATCAGTCCACCTTCTCCTCTGCAGTACCACCTCTAAACATTCAGTTCTTTAGGGTCACTAAGAGTGTTAGCAGCCACAAGTTCCAAGGAAGGGTTCTGCCTCACCCCTGACAGCTAACTCGTTATCCAAAATTCTCCAACCACAGTGATCTGTGAACAAGGGTCCCTCAGCCAAGGGAACCCCAGTAGAAGCTAAGGAGGCAGAGGGAGGGGAGGGGCTTGAGTAAGGGGCTGGAAGTGAGAGCAAGACTGCAACGCCCAACGCCCTGGTTTTGCCTGGGACCCCACGGCCGCCTCCACTGCCTTACCCTCCCAGACTCACTTTTGGGCTGGGAGGACCTTCAAGTGGCACCCTGAATCCTCCGGCAAAGAGCTAGGGAACTGGGAGATGAGCCCACCTTTCTTCCTTGAGGGCTTCTGCGATAAACACCCCTCAAATCGAACGCACCCCCTTTCGAATAACGCCTATCGAAACAACTGCATCACCATTTCCCTGCACCTCACCTCCCCAAAAGAAAACTCCTGGCTGTCTGGAGTCGCTGGGGTCTTTCCCTTACGCCCCACGCCAACCCTCCCCCCCCCCCCGAAAAAAATCCTTCTTGCCGCACGAAGGAGCCCCTCTCCAACTGGGGAGCCCGGGGCAGTCTTCCGAGCAAGGGTCCCTACCCCCGACCTCCACCCTCGGAGAGTGACTCCCAGGGGCCGCGCCGGGACAAAAGCGCGGGGCGGGCTCACTCACCCGCGCAGCGAAGGCGGCGGAGTAGCCAAGGCACCGCGGTCGGCCGGGGCGCCCCTGCCGCAGGCGCGCAGCGCGGGCCCCAGGCTCGCTCCGCCACGGGCTGCAGAGCGGGCGGCGCGGGGAGCCGGTGAGGCGCGCCCCGGGCGGGCCGGAGGGGACAGGAGTGAGCGGCCGGCGATAGAGCAAGTGCTACAGCGAGGAGTGAACGCGCGAGTGCGCCGACACTGAGAGCGCGGCACTTGGGGTCGGACTCGGCCGGCTGCGGCTCACACGCGCTGATTTGCATGTCGTTTGCATAGCGCTCCGGGAATGGACCTGAGGTCCTTCCCGCCACGCCCACCGTCGCTGCTCTTCGGAGCCGGGAGTCCAGAACCGGGAGCCAACCCAGCTCCAGACGCCGCGCGGCCCCAGCTCTCTGGGCTGCGGTGAACGCGTCATCTCGATTTGTTTTGTATTTTCGCCTGTAAGACCACCCGATACAGGACAAAAGGGGACCACTCACTGGAAAAACGCAGCTAGACTTCAAAATTAATTCCCTTTCTCTCTGATGTTGCGATCAAGAACAATTAATCGAGTAGATCCCTCAAAAGGATACAGTTTTGTTTTTTGGATAAAGTATCGTGAAAAACTTAACTCGCTCACTTTTAAAACTGAACAAGTTATGTGCAGTTTTGTTCAATAGTTGAAGAAATACAAAATTGTAGGGGCGCCTAGGTGGCTCAGGTGGTTAAGTGTCTGCCTTGGGCTCAGATCATGATCCCAGGGTCCTGGGGTTGGGCCCAGTATGGGTCTCCCTGCTCAGTGCGGAGCCTACTTCTCCCTCTCCCTCTGCGGCTCCCCCTGCTTGTGCTTGGTCTCTCTCTCTCTCTCTCTGCGTCAAATAAATAGATAAAATAAAGAAAGAGAGAGAGAAAAGAAAAAGGAAAGGAAGAAAGAAAAGAAAGAGAAGGAAGGAAGAAAAGAAAAAAAAAATACAAAGTTGCATTGGCTAGGATAAACGAGTTCTTAAAAATGCAGATTCTGGAGCTGTGAACCCTACACTTTCTAGCTGCCCAACCACTTTGAGCAAGTGGTTTATGATCTGTTACTTGGTTTTCTTACTTCTAAAATGGGGTTAATGTAAGTGCCTCATAGGAATGTGAGACTTCAATACAGATACAGCAGGTAAAGCTCTTAGGAAAGCACCTAACGTACAGTTACTGTTAACTTCTTTTTTAAGATTTTACTCATTTATTTATTTGAGAGAAAGAAAAAAAGAGAACATGTGTGCAAGCAGGGGGAGGGGCAGAGGGAGAGGGAAAGAGAGAGAAGCTCAAGCAGGCTCCACACTCAGCAAGAAGCCCAACTTGGGGCTCTATTCCAAGACCCTGAGATCATGATGTAAGCTGAAATCAAGAGCTGAAGCCTAACCATCTGAGCCACCCAGGTGCCCCCAGTTACTATAAACGCTTAAACGTGCAAGTATGATCCCTGTCTCCTAAACCCAGAGTCAATCAGATCTAAGAGAGGCAAGAGGGAGGGATAAGGGGGAAGAATCTAAAGAAGGCAAAGAGAAAGTGCCCTAAGGTTAGAGATAGTCTCTGGAAAGTTCAGACTGGGATTTCCCACCCAACTCCACTGTCAGGCTAACTAGCCCCAGTTCTGAGAAAGCAGTTCTGCATCTTCTTTCTCCCCAGAAGATCCAACTTTGAATGCATTCTTTGAAACGTCCTCTTTGGAATGTTCTGGAGAAACATAAAAAGTTCAACTAGTCACTTCTTGGGAAAAAAAAAAAAAAAAGGAAAATAAAAAGAGAAAGAAAATAATTAAAGTGTAAAGGAAGCAAAGTCTGTGTTGTGGTGCGAAAAGCCCCAGATGGGCAGACCTGGGTGTTAGACCTGCTTCTGGTACTAGCTTTGTGGAGCTTGCAAGAGACCCTTATTGTTTCTGGGCCTCTGTTTTTATATCTGTGAAATGAGGAGGTTCCATGAGACTTTTTTTTTCCACCCTGGGCATTTTCTCTGAAACTTTAGCTCCAGGGTTCCTCTGACAGCTTCCCTTTGTTCTGTTTTAGTTTGTAGGATACCTACAAAAAATTTTTTTAAGTTCCTTTTTCTTTTCTTTTTTTGGCTCACCTAATACTTAGTTTGCACCTGAAACGAAATCTATTGTAGAATTTCCTGATCTGTCCACTTGGATTGTGAGGTAAATATCTTTGCGGTCACCACCCAACTCAACAAAGAGAATTCTTCCAGCCATCCTGGAAGACTCTCATTGCCCCAGCCCAATAAGAACCCCCATTCTGGGCGCCTGGGTGGCTCAGTTGGTTAAGTGACTGCCTTTGGCTCAGGTAATGACCCTGGGGTCCCAGCATCGAGTCTGTTTCTCTCTTTGACCCTCCCGCCTCTCATGCTCTCTCTCTCTCAAATAAATACAATTTTTTTTAAAAAAAGAACCCCCCGGGGCGCCTGGGTGGCTCAGTGGGTTAAGCCTCTGCCTTTGGCTCAGGTCATGATCCCAGAGTCCTGGGATCGAGCCCCATATCAGACTCTCTGCTCAGCAGGGAACCTGCTTCCCCCTCTCTCTCTGCCTGCCTCTCTGCCTACTTGTGATCTCTGTCTGTCAAATAAATAAATAAAATCTTTAAAAAAAAGGACCCCCCCAAACTCCTTTTTCCCCAAAAACAACCACTAGCCCAGCTTTTATAGAATCACTTTTGCTAGTTTCTTTACAATATTATCTCCCAAGTGCATCTTGCCATTTGTTTGTTTTTGCTTTTGTTTTTAGCTTACTGTGCCTTTTAAGTCTTTGTTAAAATTATCAGTTGAAGAATTTAGGCCTTTTGACCTGTGGGGTTCCCCAGTCTGGGAATTGTACTTCTATGGGGCAGTTCAGCATATTCCTGTCCTTTACATTTCCTGGAAATTGGGAGCTGACCCAGAGGCATCATCAAACAGGTTTGATCCCTTTTACAAGACCATAGGTAGGGGTGTTCTTTGATCAAGAGGCACATGATACTTGGTTTTGCTCTTTTCTAGGGTTAGCAGTTGTTAAGGCTCAATTCTTATATCCACGAAGTCTGTGAGGGTTACAAAATGATATTTTAATTATGCCGTTCTGTTTTTATTAGCTGAATATATTTATAAGGAGATGTTTTCTCTCATCTAGTATTTGGTTACCACGAGATAAGTTCATATAAGAAATGGATACATATTTGCTTCTTTCTTTCTTTAATTTACCCATTTTCAAGAAAACCTGTCAAGATATTGTCATCCCCAGAAACTAATCTGTAAGTTTCTTTCTTGATATTATAAAAAACTCATGGATTCGGGGCACCCGGGTGGCTCAGTGGGTTAAAGCCTCTGCCTTTGGCTCGGGTCATGGTCCCAGGGTTCTGGGATCGATCCCCTCATCGGGCTCTCTGCTCAGTGGGGAGCCTGCTTCACCCTTCCTCTCTCTCTCTGCCTACTTGTGATCTCTAAATTTTTTTTTAAATCTTAAAAAAAAAAAACTCATGGATTTAAAGATATTTGATAGATTCAATCTATTGTAATTTTAATCCTTATTAAAGCTCAAATTGTCCCATCTTTGGCTGGTAGATAGCTTCCTTGCTACCTGATACTGCAGCATGTCCTAGGCTCAGCAGATACATTTGTTGCCCTAAACATGAAATCACCCATTTCTCCAAGAAGCTCTATTTTCTTTTCTTGACATTTTAAGATGATAATATGGGAACTAGGGGTGTTCATTACTACCAGATTGGTAACTGTTTCTAGGCCTCTTCAAAAGATAGAACTAGGATAGAATACTTCATGAGTTCCTACTAATATTTCAAATTCAATTTCAGAACTACGGGGTTTTTACTTAACGTCCTCTGTATTACATTGCCCTTTCTTTCTTTCACATGGAAAATTCTGGTTCTCAAGGATAATGGAATTAGAATATTTACTAATTTGACATTTACTAACTTGCTTTATTTCACATTAAATATACAATAATCTCAAAGTAATACTACCACCACTGATCATATTCTTGAAAACAGTTAGTTTTTTGCATATAGTATCCATTTTATTATAGTTGTACTCTTTCTAAATTACTAACTGCTATAGCCATTGCATACTGTTGTATTTTTCATTTAACTCAATTGATCATAGTTTTATGGGTAAATACACAATGTTCACCATTAGTTCCTTATTTCTATCTAGTCATTTTGATGGTGTGAAAGCCTGTCTTCTAGTAGATTCCTTGGGAAAGGAAAGACGGAAATAGTATTCTCTGAGTTTTTTATGTTAATTACAATTTGTCTGTGTCATTTGCAGGTCAGTTTTGCTGATAGAAATGCTTGGCTTGCTTTTTTTTTTCCTTGAAAATTTAAATATATTTTGTAACTTATTTATGACATAAAGCATTGCTGTCAAAAAGTCTGATAGCGGAGCACCTGGGTGGCTCAGTGGGTTAAAGCCTCTGCTTTCGGCTCAGGTCACGATCCCAGAGTCCTGGGATCGAGCCCCGCATCGGGCTCTCTGCTCCGCGGGCAGCCTGCTTCCTCCTCTCTCTGCCTGCATCTGCCTACTTGTGATCTCTGTCTGTCCAATAAATAAATAAAATCTTAAAAAAAAAAAAAAAAAGAAAGAAACTCCAATGGCAACCCTTTCAGGTTCCCTCCCTCTGTGGGAGCTTTGTACTATCACTTAATAAACTTTGCTTCACTATCAAAAAAAAAAAAAAGTCTGATAGGGGTGCCTGGGTGGCTCAGTGGGTTAAGCCTCTGCCTTGGGCTCAGGTCATGATCTCAGGGTCCTGGGATCGAGCTCCGCATCAGGATCTCTGCTCAGCGGGGAGACCACTCCCCCCGCCCCGCCCCCGCCTGCCTCTCTGCCTACTTGTGATCTGTTTGTCAAATAAATAAAATCTTGAAAAAAAAGTCTGATATAGTCTACTTGTCTTTCACTTGTAAGTTAGATTCTTTTTGCATAGATACCCAAAGAACTTTATCTTTTTTTTTAAACCCAGTAATTTTACAAGACTATGTTTGTTGTCACTCTTCTTTGATATTTCCCAGGTAGTCAGTGTGTTCTTTCAAAATGTAGCCTCAAATATATACATTTAATTTCAGGAAAGTTTTCTTTATTTAGAGTTTTTAATATTTGTTCTGTTCCCTTGGTTCCCTTGCTTTGGATTGCTTCCCTAGGAACTTCTATTATCTGTATATTGGACCTCTTTGGCCTGTCTTCAATATTTTTCACCTTCCTCAAGTCCTTTTCATTACTTTCTTATTTTGAAACTTTCCCTCCTGGGGCGCCTGGGTGGCTCAGTGGGTTAAAGCCTCTGCCTTCAGCTCAGGTCATGATCCTAGGGTCCTGGGATCAAGCCCGGCATTGAGACCCACTTCGGGCTCCCTACGTGGCAGGGGACCTGCTTCCCACCCCACCTCTGCCTGCCCCTCTGCCTACTTGTGATCTCTGTCTATCAAATAAATAAATAAAATCTTTAAAAAAAAAAAAAAAGAAACGTTCCCTCCTTTTGACTTTCTCTTTCTTTTAGGGCTTTATTTATGTTTAGTTGTTCTTTTGTTCCTTATAGTTTAATCTTTATTTCTCAAAAAAATTTTTTTAAGTCTAATTCTTCTTTGAGTTCTGATCCAGTTTTTTAGTTTCTCTAATTCTGGTGTATGTATGTTATTCTTATATCACTTTCTCAGTGTCTTTTAGCTCCTTTAGAACATTACAGCTTCGATCTGTTTTTGAGCTTTCTTTCTGGCACGTTTTCATTGTAGGGATATTATTCTGTTTCTTACTCCCTTTTTAAAGTGACTTTTCATTAGAGTTCACCCTGATAATTTTCTGTTGCTCATTTTGAGGTGAATTTTTTTCCCTGAACTTTTAGAAGGAGGTTTGGTCCAGATAGCTTTTCTAACTTCACAGAGCTCCCCATTTTGTTGTTTCTATAAAGTATTTAAAAAAAAAAAAAATTGGTGGGGCACCTGGTGGCTCAGTCAGTTAAGTGACTGATTCTTGATTTCAGCTCAGGTCATGATCTCAGAGTCATGGGATCAAGCCCCGCATCAGACTCCGTGCTTGGTGTGGAGCCTGCTTAAGATTCTCTCTCTCCTTCTCCCTCTGCCCCACCTCATTGGGCATTGGTGCTCTCTCTCTCTCTCGCTCAAAACAATAACAACAAAAAACAATGGTGGTTAAATTTCTATGATTTCCTGGCTTGTTTCTTTCACATTTATCTGGCTCTCCCTTTTCCTCCCACTTTAATTTTCTCTGTTATATCAATTTTTTCCCACTTTTCTATTGTGGGAAAACATACATAACATAAAATGTACCATTTTAAGCATTTTTCAGTGTATAATTTGGTAGTATTTAGTACATTCACAGTGTTGGATAACCCTTGCCACTATTTCTGGACCTTTTTCATCATCTCAATAGAAACTTTGTCCATGTTAAGCAGCAACTCCCCCATACCCCATCACCCTCCAGTCCCTGGTAACCTCTATTCTACTTCTGTTTCTATCAATTTGCATATTCTAGACACTTCATATGGTTGGAATCATACCATATTTGTCGTGTGTGTGTGTTTCATTTAACATAATGTTTTAAAGGGCCATCCATGTTATACCATGCACCAAAACTTCATTGCTTTTAAGGGCTGAATAATGCTCCATTGTATGTATATACCACATACCACATTTTACCTATTCATTCATTCATATTGATAGACACTCAGTTTGATTCTACCTTTTGGCTATGGTGAACAATGTCATTATGAATATTGGCATACAGTTATCTGTTTGAGTCCCTTTTTCAACTCTGTTGGGTTTATATCTAGCAATGGAATTGCTGGGTCATGTGGTAAAAACTATTATTACCATACCGTAAACTTTTAGAGGAAACACCAAACTGTTTCCATAATGTTTACACCATTTACATTCTCACCAGCAATGCGCAAAGGTTTCAACTTCTCCATATCTTCACCAATATTTTTAAGATTTCTTTTTTGACCCCTGTGTTATACAGAAGTATGTTGTTTAATCTCCAAGTATTTTAGGATTGGTTATTGGTTTCTAGTTTAATTCCACTGTGGTGTGAGATCAGATGTGTGATTTCTATTCTTTTAAATTTGTTAAGATATGGCTTATGGTCTAGAATATTTTCTTTTGGTGAATGTTCCATGTGAGCTTGAGAAGGATGTGTATTCCTCTCTTGTTAAAGTAGTCTATAGATGTCAAATTTGATTGATGGTGTTGTTGAATTCAGCTGTGTTCTCACTGATTTTCTGCCTGCCAATTTGCCCATTTCTGATAGAGGGGTAATGAAGGCTCCTACTGTAGTAGTGGATTCATCTATTTCTCTTTGCAGTTCTATCAGTATGACTCGTGTATTTTTTTGCTTTGTTGTTAGGGGCATACATGTTAAAAATTATTATGTCATGGGCGCATGGGTGGCTCAGTTGGTTAAGCCACTGCCTTTGGCTCAGGTCATGATCGCAGAGTCCTAGGATCGAGTCCTGCATCAGGCTCCCAGCTCCACGGGGAGTCTGCTTCTCTCCCTGACCTTCTCCCCTCTCACACTCTCTCTCACTCTCTCTCTCTCAAATGGATAAATAAAATCTTAAAAAAAAATATTATGTCTTCTTGGAGAATTGACTCCTTCATCATTATGTAATGCTCCTTTATCCCTCATGATGTTCTTTGTTCTGAAGTCTGTTCTTCCTGAAATTAATATAACTACTGCTACTCTTTAAATTAGTGTTAACATAGTATATCTTTCTCCACCCATATATTTTTAATTTCTGCGTGTCTTTATATTTAAAGTGTGCTTGCTCTAGGTAACATGGAGTTGGGTCTTGTTTTTTACTTACTGTGAAAATGTTTTAATTGACACATTTAGATCACTGATATTGAAAATAATTATTGATATAGTTGCATTAATAGCTACCATATTTTCTACTTGTTCCCCTCCTACTTTGATCTTCACTATGAGAATGAAGTTGAGCTACTGGAGCTCAGAAGTGTGGACCCCTCCCTCTCCATGTCTGGGTTCCTCTGAAGGATTTAATTCTCAGACTTGTCCATACTGAGCTTCCATCAATTTGTCAATTACAGTTTGGTTTGTCTTATGCTGTCACTGGTTAGTGCTTTTGCTTCTGGGTTTCTGCTATGGTAAGTTATGATTCTCTGTATCCACTCATCTATCTCCAATATTGGAAACAGCAGTTTGCCCTGTGAAATCACTTCTCTCACAGACCTAAGAAGAATTATTTTTTGTTTGTTCAGCTCTCTACTTGTTATGATTTCCAAACTTCTTACATGACAGACCAGAAACCAAAAGTTTCTCATCAGCATTATTAACTCTCTGGGATTTTTAAATTTTATAATGACCACCTTAATGGGTATGAAATATATTCCATTATAGTTTTGATTTGCATTTCCCTGATGACTAAGGATGTTGAGCATCTTTTCATGTGCTTATTGATCACTTACATAACTTCTTTGGAGACACGTCTTTGAATTCTTTTGCCCATTTTTAATTGTATTGTTGGGGGGTTGTCTTTGAATTGTAGTGGTTCTTTATATATTTTGGATATTACTCCTTTGTCAAATATATGATTATAAATATTTTCTCCCATTCTATGGGTTGCCTTTTCATTCTGTTGACTGTATCCTTTGATGCACAAGAATTTTAAATTTTGATGAGGTCCCGTCTCTATTTCTTTTGTTGCCTGTGCTATTTATGTCATAGTTAAACCACTGCAATATCCAAGGTCATAAAGATTTTCTCCTATACATTCTTCTAAAAAATTTATAGTTTTGTCTCTTATACTTAGGTATTTAATCCATGCTGAGTTAGTTTTATATATATTATTAAGTAAGAGTCCAACTTCATTCTTTCACATATGGATATCTAGTTTTCTCAGCACCATTTGTTGAAAAGACTGTTTTTCTCATCAAATGGTCTTGGCACCCTTGTCAAAAATCAGTTGACCAAATATTCAAGAGTTTATCTCTACTATCTATTCTATCCCATTGGTTTATATGGCTGTTCTTATATCATAATCATGCTGTTTTGATTACAGTAGCTTTGTATTAAGTTTTAAAATCATGATGTGCGAGACTTCCAACATTGCTCATCTTTTTTTTTAGATTGTTTTTTATTATTAGGGGCTTCCTTGAGATTTCATGTAAATTTTAGGATTTTTTTCTTTTTCTATTCTACAAAAACTGACATTAGGATTTTGATAGGGATTACATAGATTTCTTTGGTAGTAATGTTATCTTAACAATACTGTCTTGCAACCTATGAACATGGGATGTCTTCCTATTTATTTAGGTCTTCTTTAATTTCTTTCAGCAATGTTTTGTAGTTTACAGTATATAAGTCTCACCTGCTTGGTTATATGTATTCCTAAGTATTTTATTCTTTTTGATGCTATCAGAACTGGAAGTATTTTCTTAATTTTCTTTACAGATTGTTCATTGCTACTGTATAGAAATACAGGTGACTTTTTGTTGATTTTGTATCCTGCCCTGTTATATCAACTTTATTCCACTTCTAAAATGTTCTTCTTAGAAAGAGTCTTTCCTGCTGGGCAGGAAAGCCTGCTTCTCCATTTCCCACTCCCCCTCCCTGTGTTCCCTCTTTTGCTGTGTCTCTCTGTCAAATAAGTAAATAAAATATTTTTTAAAATAATTGATTTTTGAATGTTGAACCTGTATTGCATTACTAGAATAAAACCTACCTGATTGTAAAAAAAAAAAAAAAAAAAAAAAGAGTCTTGTCCTGAAAGAGAGAACTGGCTGGTCATTTTCAAGAGTTAATGAGAACTAAACTGCCCTAGTCCTAAACTCTGGTTAGTGACAAGATGAAGAGGGTTTACTCAAGGTTCTAGGAAATATATCACTTAGTCTGAAAAATGTTGTGGCCCAAACACACAAACCTAGCACATATACCTGGTTTGTCAAGAAGAAATAAATCTGCTCCAGAGAGAAACATGTTTTTAGTTCCCTTAAATGTCCTGAAATAATAATGAAAGTTAGCTCCATTGTCCCAAAGCAAGAAACTAGTTGTAGAATATATTCTTTTCCTTGGTGGAGAAGGGGTGTCTGCTTATCTATACTGCCTTCCCAGGAAGCTTAATCTTCAAGCCCTGGTCTCCATCTGTCTGTGCATACCCTCTGCACTTCCTGCCTATCTCTGGATCCCTTCCCTGGCCTGGCCCCCTTCTCTGCTGGGTCCTTGTTAGGAAAGCCAAAGGAGAAGTAAAAGGAAAGAAGAGAAGGTAAAATGTCACAATTTATTAATCTCTCATAAGTATAGAATAATAAATAACTCAACTTATTAAATCCACCTACATCAGCACTGGTGGATTTAGGCTAAAGACTTAGTGGTTTTCAAGTCTGGCTGCATGCTAGATTCACCTGCAGAGCTTTTTAAAAATATTTATGTCTGGGTATCCTCCTCCAGAAATTGATTCAGTTGATCTGGGATGCAGTCTGTGGAATGAATTTTTTTTTTATCATTCTCCATAATTCTGACATGAGACCAGAGTTGAGAACTACTTAAAACTTAGGTAAAATCCATAACAGAATAAACAATTTAGAAATCAACCTGCTGTGCTTCTATTTGCTTTTCAATCCTTAAGGCTAATTTTTTAAAGACCAATGTCTTGACCAGAAGAATTAACAAATGAAAATATAGAATACTTAACTCCAGAAAGTGTTTGTGGACTTTTCCTGTAGTAAATATCTATAAATTGATTTTCTGTACAGTTTACCCTTGAACAAAAAAGGTTCCAACTGTGTGGGTCCACTTACATATGGATTTTTTTTTATAGTACAATACTGCAAATGTATTTCTCTTCTTTGTGAATAACATTTTCTTTCCCCTAGCTTACTTTACTGTAACAGTACAGCATATAGTATATATAACACAAAAAATATGTGTTAGTCGACTGTTTATGTTATTGGTAAGGTTTCCAGTCAATAGTAGGCTATTAGTAGTTAAGTTTTGGGAGGGGTCAAAAGTTATACTGGTGCTCCTAACCTGCACCCCCCCACACACATTGTTCAAGGGTCAACTGCACTTTACTTTTATTTGTTTTTTTAAAGATTTTATTTATTTATTTATTTATTTATTTATTTTAGAGAGAGAGACAGTGGGCCACACAAGATGGGGGAGGGTCAGATGCATAGGAGGAGGGAAGGAATCCCAGGCTGACTCCACACCGAGGGGGAGCTCCACAAAAGGTTCAATCTCGAGACCCTGAGATCATGACCCTGAAATCATGACCTGAGCCAAAGCCAAGAGTCAGAGGCTCAACTGACTGAGATACCCAGGTGCCTCAAGGGTCAACTGTACTTTACATCCTATTGTTTCATGCATTAACATTATGTAATTGAAAAAGTTACTCTTTGGGGGTAAAATACAAAGCCAGTAATTAAAATATAATTCCTAATTCCAGAAAAATGTTTAATTTTTTAACCATAAAAGCCACAATCCTAACCGCTAGGAAAAGAAATAAAGGAAAGAACAGTAGAATAGGTAGAAAGCAAAGGGTAGTCATCATCTTGCCCACAGCTGCACACTGCAATCCCCTGAGTATCCTTTACCCAGAATTTCTTGGGTATCTTTCAGGAAAGGGCTGTTTCATTAGATCACTTCTTATAATAATAACAACTCTGAAAATTCAGTCCAAGATGTTATGATTAGTATGTTAGAAACAAATTTAATCCAAATCAATGATTTCAAGCTGCAGAAGCACCAGAATTCCAAGAGGTGTTTGGAGTGGATGGAATGGGGACTCAGGCCAGGCCCCCAAGCATCCATGCACCTCTTGTCCAGAGCAGCTCTGTTTTTCTTGATTTTATGTACTAAGCTTTCATGTATGACTTTGTAGAACACTTAAATCCTATTTTATATAGTCAGAAAGAATAACAACAGTTTAAATAAAGACAAATATGGACTTAAGTGATCATTTTTTATTATTTCACTTTCTATCATTCTCCCTCATATTCTACTGCTAAATCTGTAAGCTTTCTATTTTCTCCCCCTCCCCACCAAACAAAATGTAAAGGTTTATCTTAGAAACCACAGAGGGAAGTGCTATAAAAACCCAGCACAGCAAAGACCACATTTAATGACAAAATGAGCACATGAAAATAATAGCTGAGAAATCCATCTACTGTGTAAAGCAAATTTGGGGGCATTCTATTTATTTATTTATTTATTTATTTATATTTATTTATTTGACAGACAGAGATCACAAGTAGGCAGAGAGGCAGGCAGAGAGAGGAGGAAGCAGACTCCCTGCAGAGCGGAGAGCCCGATGCGGGGCTCGATCCCAGGACTCCGGGATCATGACCTGAGCCGAAAGTAGAGGCTTTAACCCACTGAGCCACCCAGATGCCCCGAAAATGGTATTTTTACCATTGTATGTTACAGACTTCTTTTCCCAGGCTGCTTTCAGGATTTTCTCTTTGTCGCTAAGACTTGTAAATTTTACTATTAGGTGACGGGGTGTGGACCTATTCTTAATTGATTTTGAGGGAGGTTCTCTGCACCTCCTGGATTTTGATGCTTGTTCCCTTTGCCATATTAGGGAAATTCTCTACAATAATTCTCTCCAATATACCTTCTGCTCCCCTCTCTCTTTCTTCTTCTTCTGGAATCCCAATTATTCTAATGTTGTTTCGTCTTATGGTGTCACTTCTCTCTCAAATTCTCCCCTCATGGTCCAGTAGCTCTTTGTCCCTCTTTTGCTCAGCTTCTTTATTCTTTGTCAGTTGGTCTTCTATATCACTAATTCTTTCTTCTGCCTCATTTATCCTAGCAGTAAGAGCCTCCATTTTTTATTGCACCTCATTAATAGCTTTTTTTAATTTCAACTTGGTTAGATTTTAGTTCTTTTATTTCTCCAGAAAGGGCTTTTATATCTCCAGAGAGGGTTTCTCTAATATCTTCCATGCCTTTTTCGAGCCCGGCTAGAACCTTGAGAATTGTCATTCTGAACTCTAGATCTGACATATTCCCAATGTCTGTATTGATTAGGTCCCTAGCCTTTGGTACTGTC
>PISX010022318.1:0-31986 GCA_004024625.1 Mellivora capensis | reverse complement strand
TCAAATTAAAAAAAAAAAAAAAAAAGTCCTTAAAAAAAAAGAAGCTGACTCTTGGTTTCAGCTCAGGTCATGATCTTATGGATCCTAGGATAAAGGCCTGTAACAGGCCCCATGCTCAGTGGGTTGTCTATTTGAAGATTCTCTCCCTCTGACTCTTGCCTCACTCATGTGCATGCATGCTCTTTCTCTCTCAAATAAATAAATAAATCTTTTAAAAAATCCCATAGAGGCCCTATCTTATATCGTATACCTGGCCTCTGTGTTCATTAGCCCTCTAAGTGCTTATGATACACACAAAAGTTTGAAAACTACTGCTATAGATCAGGGTTCACTGAATTATGGCTCTTGGGCCAAATGTAACTTGCCATCTATTTTAGTAAATAAAATTTTATTGGAGAATAGCTCTGTCCATTTGTTCACATATTATCAGTGGCTGTTTTTGTACTACAAATATAGAAGTAAATAGTTGGGACAGAGTCTATATAGCTCACAAAGCCTAAAATATGCACAACCTAATCCTTTATGAAAAACATTTGCTGACCTCTGCTAAAGATTAAGAGGTTTAAAAAACATTTTAACAGATGTTATGTGTGGATATTATTTGCATCCTGATTCAAGGAAAAAAACACATGACATGTCTGAGACTTAGAAATTTAAACACAGAATATTTGATAATAAGTAATTATTACTAACTTATGCTTAGACATCATAATTGTGTTTATATGTACAAATAATTTTTTTCAATATACATACTAAAATACTTATGGATAAAATAATATGATGTCTTGGATTTATTTCAAAATAATATGGGGGAGGGTAAATGGAACTATTGATGAACAAGATTGGCCACATGTTGATAACTACTGAAGTTGGGTGATAGGCACATGAGAGGTCCATACATTGTTCCTTCTATTTCTGCATATACTTGAAATCTTGCATAATAAGAAGTTTTTAAAGGGATAAGATACTAAGAGAGGGAGAGTGAGTCAGTGTCTGTCACAAAGTGAGCAGTCCCCATTCCTGAGGATAGTGCCCTTAGGGCAGACAAGTTTGGTTTCCTCCACTGGTGTTATATTAACTCCAATTTACTTTTTTGTTTTATTTTATTGTCTATAATTTACTTTTTTCTTTTTTATTATTATGTTCATTAGTTTTTGATGTAGTGTTCAATAATTCATTAGTTGTGTATAACACTCAGTGCTCATCATATCACGTGCCCTCCTCAATACTCATCACCCAGTTATCCCATCCGTCCACTGCCCCCGTCCCTTCTGTAACCCTCAGTTTGGTTCCTGGAGTCCAGAGTCTCTCATGGTTTGTCTCCCCCTCTGATTTCTCCCCCTTCAGTTTTCCCTCTCTTTCCCTGTGGTCCTCTGTGCTATTCCTTATGTTCCACATATGAGTGAAACCATATGATAATTGTCCTTCTCTGCTTGTTTCTCTTAATGTAGTCCCTTCCAGTTCCATCCATGTTGATGAAATGGTGGGTATTCATCCTTTCTGATGGCTGAGTAATACTCCATTGTATATTTGAATAAAGAAAATGTGGTTCATATCTCCAATGGAATATAATTTACATTTAAAAGCTTCAATACAGTTGGTGTAAATGTCCTGAATTTCATCAATGTCATCATTTGTAACCACACCAACACTTTATGGACCACTAATAAAGAAAAATAACTCTATTGTCAAATTAATTAGTATTTTTAAAACATTTTAAACAGAAAATAAACTCAACAATGAACAAAATTTAACCAAAATGACTACAATATGAATGGCTAGGACCAAATTCATGAATATAAAGGTTATGATAATTAAACCAAAACTGCTCTGCTGCCTGACAACAGTAATTTTCAGAAACCATTGATTCTAAGATGCATTCAAAATTCAGGTTACATCTTGAAAAAAAGTTTCCCTTAGCATTGATAAAATTTGGGGGCACCTGGGTGGTTCAGTGGGTTAAGCCTCTGCCTTCGGCTCAGGTCATGATCTCAGGGTCTTGGGATCAAGCCCTGCATTGGGCTGTCTGCTCAGTGGGGAGCCTGCTTTCCCCCTCCTCTGCCTGCTTCTCTGCCTACTTGTGATCTCTCTCTCTGTCAAATAAATACATAAATAAATAAATAAATAAATAAATATCTTTAAAAAAAAAGAATTGATAAAATTTGATATATGTTTGTTAGCTTTCATGTATACTCTAGGATAGTTATAAATAAAGTATTCTAATTATAAATACATACTTACATATACTAGGAGTGATTAATCAGTATTTTAAAAACTCTAATCAGAAGGCAGAGGAGTTACTATGAGCTTCAAATAACTGGATCTTCAATCAACACCAGTAGCTTTGTTAATTAGCATCATTGATGGTAAAGTGACTTCCCATTGCTTAGATGTGTCAAGATATATGGATTGGCTACAAATATTGTATATATATTCTCAAACTTCCACAGACAGGTTTGAAGAATAGTGCAATGGTTAATCATAACATCAGTAAGGTAGACCAACAAATACGCATCTTCAGATGTGATATAGCATAAGGGACACAACATTGCTTATGATGTGTTCTAGCCAAAAAAACAGTTAAACTGAATTCATCTGTCTTTAAGTATAATCTTTATGTTATAAGAAATAAAGAAAATGGGGGAACAAGTTGAAAAATATAACACTGAAGAAAGTAGACAAAACTAGTAAGACTCTGTAGGACAACTGGTGGATCTAGTCCTATCAACAAGCCAGTCATAAAAAAAAAAGACCTGCACTAAATTTTTGAAAAGTGAAAAGAATATAAAAAATAGTGTGTGTGACCCTATATTGAGTACTAGTTTGGGCACAACACCTATAAAGGGCGTTTTTGGGTAAACTAGGGAAATGTTAACATTGTATGGAAAGGTGGAAATTATAGAACTGAAAAAAAATAAGCTGCAAAACACCATAATCTCATTTTGGTAAAAAATGTGAATGCATGTGTGTGTGTGTGTGTGTAGAAATATACACTCACAGAATGATCTGAAAGAAAATATGCTAATTATTAATAGTAGTGATTTTGGATACTGGGAATAGAAAACTTTTATTTTTTAAGTGTTTCTGTATTTTCTAATCTCTACAATGCATATTATTGCTTCAAAAGTAACAGAAGTATTATTACAAAAATAAGACTCGAGTAAGCTTAGTAACCTACAACTAAATCAGCAGTGAAGAAATGAAACTCTCAATAGTCACTGATGAGATGATACTTGACGTAGAAAACCCAATAGACTCCACCAAAAAATTGCTAGAACTGGTCACAGGATACAAAATAATGAACAGAGATCTCTGGAATTTTATACACCAATAATGAAGCTTCAGAAAGAGAAATCAAAGAATTGATCCCATTTAAAATTATACCAAAAACCATAAGGCACTTAGGATTAAACCTAACCAAAGAGGTAAAAGATCCATACTCTGAAAAGTATAGAACATTTATGAAAGAAACTGAAGATGGCAAAAAGAAATGGAAAAACATCCCATGCTCATGGATTGGAAGAACAAAATACTGTTAAAATGTCTATTCTATCCAAAGCAATCTCCACATTTAATGCAACCCCTATCAAATACCACCAGCATTTTTCACAGAGCTAGAAGAAATAATCCTAAAATTTGTATGGAACCATAAAAAACCCCAAATAGCAAAGCAAGCTTGAAAAAAAAGAGCAAAGCTGGAGGCATCACAATTCTAGACTTCAAGTTATATTACAAATATGTAGTGATCAAGACAGTATGGTTTTAACACAAAAACAGACATATAGATCAGTGGTACACAAGAGAACCGAGAAATGGACCCCCAACAGAGAACCGAGAAATGGACCCCTAAAGTATACTGTCAACTAATCTTCAACAAAGCAGGAAAGAATATCTTAGAGGAAGAAGAGTCTCTTCAAGAAATGGATAGCACAACAGTGGACAGCAAGATGCAATAGAATGAAACTGGACTACTTTCTTTTACCATAGACAAAGGTAAATTCTAAATGGATGAAAGACCTAAATGTGAGACAGGAAACGATCAAAATCCTAGAAGAGAACACAGGCAGTAACCTCTTTTATAACAGCCATAGCAACTTGTTATTAGGTATGACTCTGGAGGCAAGGGAAACAAAAGAAAAAATGAACACTGGACTTCAAGAAAAAAAGCTTCTGCACAGTGAAGGAAACAATCAACAAAACTAAAAGGCAACCTTCAGAATGGGAAAAGATATTAGCAAATGACATATGTGATATAGGGTTAGTATCTAAAATATATAAAGAACTCATCAAACTCCACACCCAAAAACCAAATAACCCAGTTAAGAAATGGGTAGAAGACATGAATGGTCATTTTTTCAAGGACATCCAGATGGCCAACAGACACATGAAAAGATGCTCAACATCACTCAGCATGAGGCAATACAAATCTAAACTAGAATGAGATATCACTTCACACATGTCAGAATGGCTAAAATTAACAACACAGGGAAAAGCAGGTGTTGGTGAGGATGCAGAGAAAGGATAACCCTGTTACACTGTTGGTGGGAGTGCAAACTGGTGCAGTCACTCTGGAATACACTATGGACATTCCTCAAAACTTTAACAATAGAACTACCCTATAACGCATCAATTGCATTAGTAGGTATTTACTCAAAGAATAGAAAAATATTGATCCGAAGGGATACATGCACCCCAGTGTTCATAGCAGCATTATGAATAATAGCCAAATTATGGAAAGAGCCCAAATGTCCATCGACTGATAATTGGATGAAGATGTGGTCCACAAATACTATGGCATATTACTCAGCCATCAAAAAGAATGAAATTTTGCCATTTGTAATGACATGGATAGAGCCAGACTGTATTATGCTAAAGGAAATAGAGTAAGACAAATACCGTATGATCCCTTTCATATGTGGAATTTAAGAAACAAAACAAATGAACATAGGGGAAAAAAAGAGAAGCAAATCAGGAAACAGACTCTTAACTGAAGAGAACAAGCTGAGGGTTACTGTAGGGGAGGTGTGGGATGAGTATTAAGGAGGCCACTTGTGATGAGTACTGGTCATTGTACGGAAGAGATGAATCATTACGTTCTAGCACTGAAATTAAGATTACACTATTAACTATCTAGAAGTTAAATAAAAACTTAAAAGAAAAAAAAGAGCATGCTGTTCTACAAAATCACAAAATATTTTAATACCCACGAAAATTTACAGTGTCACATTATCCAATTAGTGGTCCACCTTCAGATTTTCTCAAATGTCATGCAAAAAATTATTTTATACTTGGGTTTTTTCAAACCTAGATCCAGAGTTCATGCACTACACTTGTTTATGTTTCTTTAATCTCTTGATATAGAATGTTTCTTTAATCTCTTGATATAGAACAGTATACCTACCTCTGTTTCCCAGGACAGGGAAAAATCCAAGCTAGTTTCTTAATAGAATACCAAGGAGTCTGTATTTTTCCTATACCCTCTACTTTTTGTAAACTGGAATGGTTTAATTTGATTCAGGTTAAAACTTTTTGGCAAATTATTTAAGTTATATTGTGTACTTCTTCCTGTATCCTATCAAGAGGTATATAAGGTCAATTTGTACTATTATTAATAATGCCAACTTTGCTCAATTAATTAAGATGGTGTTTGCAAGATAGCTTGATTATAAAGACACATTTTTCATTTGTAATTAGTAAGTAATCTATGGGTGATACGAGGAAATTATGTGAATATGTTGTTCTTGAGAAATCTTTTACCCAATGGTTTTGATATATGCCTGAAACAGGGTACTGAGATTATGAACTACTGGTTTGTCTAATTCTATTATTCCTCCCACATCTATTAGCTGGCATTCTTCTGTAAGGAAGAGCTTTCCTTATTCTACTTATCTCCAATAAATATTTATTCAAAGAGTTATACTCAAATACAGCATTTTTGTTTTTGATGTTTATGTTGACTTCAGATGTAATCAATGTCAGTCTTTTCAAACAGGTTGCTGTGTCCTTGTGACACGACTGTATTAGTACTTAAGCTCTCATTAGTTTACAAAGGTATACTTTATCCTAGACTCACCTTGTATTTTCCTTGCCTTAGACCAGTAGTCAGCCATTTCTCTAGGAAGTGAATGTTATTCAGAAACAAAGATCTGGGCATTATGTATGTTCATTGCTTTTTTGGAGGGGTAGAATCACTTCAAGACTGGTTCAATGAATAGAAGTTTTATTGTTTTGCTGGGGTTGTTTTTGGTTTTATT
Organism: Mellivora capensis; assembly: GCA_004024625.1. NCBI lineage: Eukaryota > Metazoa > Chordata > Mammalia > Carnivora > Mustelidae > Mellivora > Mellivora capensis. The sequence continues at coordinate 25,732 of PISX010022318.1, read as the reverse complement.
CTATTTAAATTCCAGTTAGTTAACATATATTAGTTTCAGGGTAGAATTTAGTGATTCATCAGTTACATATAACACCCAGTGTTCATTACATCAAATGCCCTCCTTAATGTCCACCACCCAATTACTCCATCCTCCCAACCACCTCCCCTCCAGCATCCCTCAGTTTGTTCTCTATAGTTAAGAGTCTCTTATGGTTTGCCTACCTCTCTATTTTTACCTTATTTATTTTTCTTTCCCTTCCCCTATGTTCATCAGTTTTGTTTCTTAAATTCCACATATGAGTGAAATCATACAGTATTTGTCTTTCTCTGATTGACTTATTTATATTATCATAATACACTCTAGATCCATCATTTTCTTTTTTAAATCATGAGTTCAGGGGCACCTGGGTGGTTCAGTTATTAAGCATCTGCCTTTGACCCAGGTCGTGATCCCAGGGTCCTGGGATCAAGCCCCACATTGAGCACCACATCAGGCTCCCTGGTCAGTGGGGAGCCTGCTTCTCCCACTTCTCCTGCTTGTGTTCACTCTCTCTCTGTCTCTGTCAAATAAAATAAATAAAATCTTAACAAAAAGAAAAAAAATAAAAATAAATCACTAGTTCATACTGGCTTCGTTAATTTGACTTTATCATTATAGGATTTTTTTAAAGATTTTATTTATTTATTTGACAGACAGAGATCACAAGTAGGCAGAGAGAGAGGGGAAGCAGGCTTCCCGCTGATCACAGAGCCTTATGTGGCGCTCAATGTGGGGCTTGATCCCAGGACCCTGAGATCATGACCTGAGCAGAGGCATTAACCACTGAGCCACCCAGGTGTCCCTATCATTATAGATTTTTTTATATCTTACATTTTATATCCTTATCTCTTTATCTTACAGCATAAATCTTCTCTTGTGATAATATTGATATATTCACTTTTTAAATATTTTCTTTATGCTTGTGATACATAAATATAAAATAGTTTCAAATTTAATTATAATATTATTACTATTACTAAACCTACTGGGTGATGCTTACTACTTTTTTGTAGCTTTTCCTGTTTTTAAATATTATCTCATTAAGGATGAGTCAGAGGACTGTGTTTATAAATTAGTTGAAATAATTATTTTCTTTATGTGATTATGTTGTCAATTTGATAAACATTTAGACTCATTTGTTTTTTAAAATATTTATTTATTATTTATTTATTTGAGAGAGAGAGCATGTGCGCACATGAGCAGGGGGAGGGGCAGAGGAGAGGGAGAAGCTGACTCCCCCTGAGCAAGGAGGGATCCCACTGCGGGGCTTTATCCCAGGACCTCGAGATCAATGACCTCAACCAAAGGCAAAGGCTTAAATGACTAAGCTACCCAGGTGTCCCTCATTTACTTTTTAATCTTCAATCTCAGGGTTTATAATCCTTGGTTGAATTTTACTTTTTGGATATATAAAACATTAGTATGGTTTAAAAGTCAAACCCATACAAGGAGGTGGATTTAGAGGAATGTGGCTCTCACCTTTATCTCTTCTACTGTATTCACCACCTACTCCCTTTAGTAATCATTTTCATTAGGGTTTTTTTTTTTCCCTTTTGGATATTTGTACCTCTTAATCTCCTTCATCCACCCCCCACCCACCTCGTCTCTTACAAATACCAGTTTGTGCTCTGTATTTATTTATTTATTTATTTATTTTTAAAGATTTTATTTATTTATTTGACAGACAGAGATCACAAGTAGGCAGAGAGGCAGGCAGAGAGAGAGAAGGAAGCAGGCTCCCCACCAAGCAGAGAGCCCGATGTGGGGCTCGATCCCAGGACCCTGAGATCATGACCTGAGCCGAAGGCAGAGCCTTTAACCCACTGAGCCACCCAGGCGCCCCATGTGCTCTGTATTTAAAAGTCTGTTTTGTTTGTTTTGTTTTTAGATTCCACAGTATTTGTCTTTCTCTGTCTGATTTATTTCACCTAGCATAATACTGTCTATCTCTATCCATGTTGTTGCAAATGGCAAGACTGTGTTCTTTTTATGGCCAAGTAATAGTCCATTGTGTGTGTACACACACACAACATCCATTATACATATAATATATGCAGTACTTATATAAAATATCTCACATCTTCTTTATTCATCTATGGATGGGGGCACTTGGATTGCTTCATTACCTTGGCTATTGTAAATAATGCTTCAGTAAACATAGAGGTGTATATATCTTTTTGAGTCAGTGTTTTCATATTGCTTGGGTAAATCCAGTAGTGGAATTACTGGATAATATGGTAATTCTATTTTTTTAACTTTTTGAGGAAACTCCATACTGTTTTCCACAGTGGTTGCACCAATTTACATTCGTACCAACAGTGCATGAGGGTTTCTTTCTCTCCATATCCTCACCAACACTTGTTATTTCTTGTCTTTTTGATATGAGACATTCTGCCAAGTGATACCTGATTATGGTTTTGATTGGTCTTTCCCTGAAACTAAGTGATGTTGAGCATCTTTTCATGTGTTTGTTGGCCATCTGTATGTCTTCTTTGGAAAAAGATCTATTCATATCTTTTACACATTTTTAAATCAGATGGTTTGGGAATTTTTGTTGTTGAGTTGTATGATTTATGTGTTTTGGATATTAACTTCATCTTCTTCCATATGATAGTTTCCCTTTTTGTTTTGTTGGTGGTTTCTTTTACTGCACTTATTAGTTTGTTTTTATAAGAGCTTTAATGAAATATATTATATATACCATATAATTCACCCTTTTAATGCTTTTTTTCCGCAACTGTTTTTAGTATATTCACAGAGTTGTGTAACCATCATCACTATCTAATTTCAGAGTATTTTCACCACTCCAGAAAGAAACCCCATAGTAATCACTCTCCATTCACTACCACGTCCCCATATCCCAGTCCTAGGTAACCACTAATCTACTTTTGGTCTTTATAGATTTGTCTGTTATAAACATTTTATATAAATGGACCCATATAATATGTGGTATTTTGTGTCTAGATTCTTTTACTTAGCACAATATTTTCAAAGTTCATCCTTGTTGTAGCATGAATCAGTGCTTCATTCCTTTTTTTTTTTAAGATTTTATCTATTTATTTGAGAGAGAGAATACCAGCAAGACAGCTTAAGAGGAAGGGCAGAAAAATATGGAAAGACCAAGATGCCCTTCAACAGATAAATGGATAAAGATGATGTGGTCCATATACACAATGGAATATTACTCAGCCATCAGAAAGGATAAAATACCCAACTTTTGCATCAACATGGATAGGAATGGAAGAGATGATGAGTGAAATAGGTGAAACAGAGAAAGTCAATTATCATATGGTTTCACTTATCTGTGGAACATAAGGAATAGCATGGAGGACATTAGAAGGAAGGGAAAAAAGAAGGGGGAGAAATTGGAGTGAGAGATGAACTATGAGAGACTATGGACTCTGGGAAACCAACAGAGGGTTTCAGAAGGGAGGGGGGTGGGGGAAATGGGTGAGCCTGGTGATGGATATTTAGGAGGGCATGGAGTACTGGGTGTTATATGCAAACAATGAATCATGGAACACTACATCAAAACCTAGTGACAAACTGTATGGTGACTAACATAGCACAATTTAAAAAAAATAAATGCCAAAAAAAAAGAGTAAGGGCAGAGGGAGCGAGCATGAATGGGGGGGGAGGGCAGAGGGAGAGGGAGAAGCAGACTCCCCACTGAGCAGTGAGCAGAGGAGCAGCTGGATTCTAGGATACTGGGATCATGACCTGAACCAAAGGCAGATGCTTAAACGACTGAGCCACCCATGTGCCCTAGTGCTTCATTTCTTTTTATCACTGAATAATATCTCATTGTGTATTTATACCACCTTTCTTTTTTATTTATCATTTGGTGGTCATTTGGGTTATTTCCACTTTTGGGTAACTATGAATAATTTTACTGTGGATATTTGTGTATATGTTTTTGCATGAACATGTGTTCTCATTTCTCCTTATTATATACCTAAGAGTAGAATTACTGGGTCTTGTGGTTTAACTTTTTGAGGCATTAGTTTTTTATCTTACTGCTTAATTTGACAAAAGTAAGAAAACATGTGTTTAATATTCTTATATGTTCTTATTTCCCTCTTTTTTTCTTATAGAAAGGGTAGCATACTCATATATCTTGTTTTAAACTTTGGGTTTGTTTTGTTTTTGCTGTTGTTCTCTGTTATACACCCTGACATTTGCAATATGTTCTAAATCACCACAAAAAAAAGTTTGTAGATATTCTCTTAATTCTTTTTTGACTATTTTATGACTACATACAATGACTACAGTGTTTGAATATACCATTATTTATTCAACTAGTTCCCTATTGTTGGGTGCTTCTGCTATTTCCAACCTTTTGCTATTAAAAAATTATGCCACAGTGTTGAACCTTGTGTATACATGTTGTTTGGTACTTGTGGAGGTGTGTCTTCAGAGTATATATCTTAAAGTAGAATTTCTAGGCATAGGGTAAGTGAATATGCAGATTTGTTAGATCTTGTCAAATTGGCCTCCTCTAGTTATATATTGCATTAATGTCAGCAATGTAGTAGAATACCTATTTGCCCCAAAGTCTCATTAATAGATCATGCATTAGGTTTCACCAATAAGTGGTATCTCAGTGCAGGTTTAATTTGCATTTTTCTCCTTTGAGAAAATGAGCAGTTCTTCATATACTTAAGGGTATTTGTTTTTCTATTTCTGTGTCTTGTATGTTTGTTTCTCTTGTTTCTTTTGTTCTAGGCTTTTTGAGGATCAAGATTCTTGAAGTAAGGTAGTAGCCAGACATTGGGTGGATGGAAGCAGGTGCTCCTCACTAACTGCTAGCAGGATAATCCTTAGCTAAGTCCTTGGCTCCTGTCACATACTAAGAATCTTAGAAAATCAGAGCAGGAATAACTATTTCAGATTAGCTAGTTCAGTCCTCTCATATTACAGATGAATAAAAGGAAGCCCAGAGAGTGGGAGAGACGTTCTTAGTTCACACAGAAAATTAGTGATAATGTGGAACTTGAACCCAATTTCTCTTTCTCCCAGGGCAACTTCAAATTAATATGCAAATGATTTATGTGTTGATTTTTGTACTTTCACTGAGATTATCACAAACAACATTTTGGGAAGAAATTGTCTCTCAATTAGCCCAAATTACAAATATTGGCAATAAATATAAAAGGCATCCTCTTGCTAATTCTGCCTTTTTATCTACATTAGTGTCTATAATGCTAATTTGTTATAGAAATATTAAAAAAAAACCAGAATATCAGAGCTGCACTGAATCTTGGTGATATCTCATTATGTCACAGGGAAACCTGAGATCCAGAGATGCAGAATTTATCACAGGGGGAGACCAAGAGGGCCATTCGGCCTGGAGTCTCACCTTCACTAAGGGTTTCAAGTTTAGGTATTTGAGATCCTCTCCAAATGAGGTTAAAAATGTATGATTATTGCATTTTTGTGAGTGTGATGATAGCTTTATTTTGAAAAATAGACACACATAAAATCCATTGCAATTTTTCTAAACTTGTTGTCTCATTTCTGTACTTTTTAATATACCAGGAGAAGCACTGAGGGTGACCTGCCCATGATTATCAAGAAAGCTAGTAACAGAACTGACACCAGAACTCAGATTTACTGACCTGTCCATAGTCAGAGTGCTTTCTCCTGCATCATACTTCTTCATGAGAGCAACTGGCTCTTATGAGTCAAGTAAATTCATCTTTATCCACAACATTGAATCCTCTGGCCAAAAAGTACCACCCATGCCATATAAACACACCATCTCAGAGCTCATCACCAGGCCTACTCTCTACAATATGTCTTTCCTGTATGCCATACCCAAGCAAAAAACAATCTTAATAACTACCATTTCTTGAGAATCTCTTATGTGCTATGCACTTTATCTGTGTTCATTCAAATACACAGAATAGTCCTGCATGTTGGGCAATACTATTTTCATTTTACAGATGACTAAACAGGCTAAGAGAGGTTATCTAAGATTATATCTAGGAGGTTAGATTATATCTAAGAGGTTATCTAAGATTATACAGGTAGATAAGTGATACAGCTGGAATTTAAAAAACAAATTTATCTGACTACAAAGCCTGTGTTCGGCCCACTTTGTCTGGTATTACCCTTCAACTGAGATGCATGATGACTCTGGGAGGATATATATATATACAAGGGCCAGGCAAAATCACCTTCTTTACAGAGCACTCAGCCTGTCCAGGATTAAAGAGTTGTTGGCTGGGATTTAAGGAGCTGACAAACAGTTTCTCTGCAATGTACCCTGTGGGCCAATCCTCAAATAGAAACTCTTCCTGAAAACCCAGAGGTTACTTACTTGACCAAGTGTCTTATAAGAAGTTCCAGCATCTCTCGGTTCTTTTCAGGTAGCTTATATACCAGGGAATGAATAGCTCCCAGCCGGTAATCCAGGTTGTCAGACTCTGAGAGAGAACAGAGAGAGACAGTTTTGCCTTTTAGGCAACTGGATTAAGCAAACTCTCATATATGCATGCATGCGCGCGCACACACACACACACACACACACACACACACACAATCAGAAACACAGAGAGATGAAAAGAGACAGAGAAATAAACAGGCATGATGAAACAATGGCAAAGAGACACCAAGGAAAAAAAGACATTGAGACAGAGAGAGGGAGAAAGACAAAGAGACCAAAAGAGAGATAAAAGACAAAGAGAGATAATAACAAAGAAATAGGTCTAGGAGTTTAAAAAGAGAGAGAGAAAGAGAATAGAAAGATGATAACATAAGACTATCTCTGAGGAAGTCAAAGTTCTAGGTACAGCAGGTTGTTCCTACAGTTTCATATGTAAACTTTCACTGGAAACCCTTGCCCACCCATCTTTTTGTGGTGCTGGGAGGGGTACTGCTACCTTTGGGTTTATGTGAAAATCCCCGAGACAGTTCAGAGGTCTCAGGTCAGATCAAAGGTCCCTTGCCTCAACAAAAATTCATTATGAGGTCAAGTCTTATCAGTCTTTTTCCTGTACACCACAGCGAGCACAGAGTAGAAGGGTCATATAAAGATAGGGAGGGATACTCATACAGTGGCCTCAGCCAAAACTTTTAATATTTCTTCAGCTGTCGACTTTTGGGGTGATTCTATATGCCTTATTTCCCATGCAATGTTCCATTGCACCCTCAGTTTTATCATCTAGAAAATATGATTCTAGCATTAACAGATTAGGAGTAATAATTCATAGCACAAATGAAAAGCATTCAAAGAGGCAAAGTTATGAAAAAAATCTAAAACAGCAACTATAATGAAACCATTTTGCTGCCCCCTAGTTATGTGAATTAATGCTCTTGTTCTGACAGAAGAGGCATATTCAGTCAGTAAAGACCTCACACCTGTAACATCCCTCATGTTAGGCAGTTTTATCCAACCTACTCAACTTACACTTATTAATGGAAAATAATATAACACTTGAGTTAGACAGCAAGCAAGAATACTCTCATTTGGTAGTGGACAAAAATCTATGGATATTTTTCCCCTCACTTTTTCTCAAGCAGTTTTCTAGGTTTATTGCTAATGAACATTATTAAGAAGCCAAGACAACACAATTAACTAGCAACATAAATACTTACTGGCAGCAGAGACCAGCTCTTTGTGAAGTCTATAGGTCATGACAGGTTCAGAAAGGTTCCTGAAATTAATGAAGACTGTAAGTTCCTTTGGGGAAGCCTTGGATTTTCAGTTCTGTGGGCAGCAAGGCTTAAAGTTTCTAATCCCTATAGCTTAGTGTGATTACATATATTTCTCTCTTCACCTGAAACTTTGTCAGAGGAATGCCACTTACTGGTAAATCAATAGAAGACCTGCAAAAGTATAAGCCAATTAGTCCTGCAGGGTCTCTAATTAGTTTCCAAAGGTGAAAGGAGTCACAAACCAGCCCTGAAAAATTCCAAAGTGGACCCAATCTGAATGCTGCTATAAAGTCCTTGCAGTTTGATAGTTCCTTAGTTTTCAAAGTACTTTCATATCTGTCTTCCCATCCAATCCTTCCAATGATCCTGTGACATGGAGCAGTTATTCAAATCCCAGCTTAATGGAGGAGAAAATTGAGGTCCAACAGATTTCTTTATTTAGTAAAATATATATATATGGCTGAGCACCTACAGATACCTGACATTGTGCCAGATATTGGGATCCAAAGATGAGTAAGACACACCCCCAAACCTCCAAGGAGCTAATAGTCTAGTTGAGAAGAGTGCCATATACAGAATTAACAATGTAAAAGGACCAGTGTAATGATAATAATATTAGTAAATGCTTCACTGTTCTAAATGATTTGCATATATTTACTAATTTAATCGTCATGACAACACTGTAAGGTAGATATTGTTATTACATCCATTTTATAAATGGGGAAGTTCTGAACTGAAGTTCAGAAAAGTTAAATAAGTCATCCAAGACCACACAAAGCCAGTAAGTGGCAGAACTAGGCAATCTTTCTTGAGTCTATGCTCTTAATCACTATGTTATACGGTCTGACACTACTATTATCATAGTAATCCAGTTGAGAGGTAATGAAGACCTAAACAAAAATAGTGGCATCAAAGAAAGAAAGAAATGATAAGGAGAATTATTTAAAAGACATTAAAGACAGAACTTCTTCAATGATTGGGTGTACTGGTAAGGGAGAGAGTCATCTGGTTTGTGAGACTGGATAGAATAGAAATGTATTCAGAAAGAAGTAGAGATGTTAAGCCAGAGGGACTTTTGGGGTAGCCAAAGGGACATGTCTATTAGGCAGATGGATGGAATGCCCTTCTAGATATGAGAAGTAAATATGAAAATCATAAACCTAGGTGAGTGTTTAAAACCATGAACACAGGTGAGCAGTTAAAACCACAAGAACAGATACCACTGTTCAAGGAGAGATGACCAACTCATAACCAACAGCTACATGAGGCCTTCCAATTATTATTTATTCAGAATAGTGTATAAAAAGATGTGGAATTGTGTTAGTTGTCTAAATATAAAAAACTGAGATACCTCACATAAAATCTGCATTTTCTACTTCTATTGAAAAATGGAAAGACCTGGCTATATTGGGCCCATATGGTTATTTGTAGAAATAAATATTATTGCTGATTATATATAAACAAAGGGATCACTACGCAAATACAGGTTCAATATGTAATGTTTTAATATGAAAGTAGTCTGCTTAATTCATTTTTGTGGATATTTGAATTTTCCAACCCTCAATTATAGTAAAAAGAGAGGAGAATCCTGGAAAATATCAGGTAGAAAGTCCATAAAGGGAACTGCTAAAAATGGTCAAAAAGGTATGAGGAAAGCCAAAAACAAGTGATACAGTAGAATCCAAAAGAGGAGAAAGTATCAAGGAGGCCTCATTAACAGCTTCAAATGTTGCAAAGAAATCAAGTAAGGACTGACAATTGTACATTGTGTTTAGCACTGAGGGAATCACTAGTGACCTTGGCAAGAGCATTTGCAGTGGAGCAGAGGTGTTGGGACGGTGACTGCAATGGGTTAAGGAGCAAACTGGGAGGTTAAGAAGTAGAGACACTGGGACACCTGGATCGCTCAGGTGGTTTAGTGTCTGCCTTTGGCTCAGGTCATGATTCCAGTGTCCTGGGATCCCAGTGTCCAAGCATTGGGCTCTTTGCACAGCGAAAAGCCTGCTTCTCCTTCTGCCTGTACTCCCCGTTTATATGCTATCTAACAAATAAATAAATTTTTAAAGTCTAAAAAAAAGAAGTAGAGACACTGCATGTAGATTACTTCATGTACTGATGCTTGGATAGGAAGGCATGAATTATCTCTCCTATTAGGCAATCTTATCCAAGCTCCTGCCTCCCAATTATCATATACATCGTCGATGATTCACAAATTTTTAACTCAAGCTCAGAATTCTTCTGAGTTCATTCCCATATATTCAATTGCTCACTTAATATCTTGCCCTGATGTCGTCAGACACCCACATTTGACATATCTAAAGTCCATCTTGTCATCTCCCCTGAATCTAGTCTTTTTTTGTGTGTTTCTCAAATCAGTAAATATATGGCTACCATTTGGTTATATGGGCCATAAACTTGGAAGTCATTCTTTTATCTCCATCTCTCTTATCCTCATATCTAAATTTACTTCCTAAATTTCTTGAATATGCTTATTTATACCAATCTACACTGCTAGTTCAAGCAGAAGCATCATCTCTTTCATAGACCACAGCAATAGCCTACTAATTGGTTTCTATCTCTACCTATTTTGATTCCCTCTAATCTGATCTTTATGTTTTTTTTCAAAATGCAAATCTCATCATATAACCTACTGCTTAAAATCTCTCAATTTATTCCCATTCCTTTTAAAATAAATCCAGACCCCAATTTTTAAAATGTCCCATATGACCTTGCATGATCCAGCTCCTAATATCTCTCCCTCCCTCTCTATACTACAGTACTCCACCTATACTGGTACACATAGTTTCTTGAAGGGATCATTCTCTCTTGTGCTTCAAGGCCTTTGTGTATATCTCTGTCTGGAACTGCCTCTTCTCAGCTGACTGTAGGTTATAAATCAAACCTCAGTTCAAAAAACCACCAGAATAAATCAGGTATTCCTATTACATGCCTTCATAACACCTTGCACCTTTCTTCAGAGCACTTATTATGGTTTGTTATATTTGTATGATTATTTGTTTTTTACTGCTCTCCTAACTCGACTATAACTTTTTTTAAATTTAGAGACCACATCTATTCACAATTGTATGCCTACTGCCTAGTATCATGCTAGGCATAGACTAGATACTCAAGAAATGTTTATTGAATGAATTAGTAAAGGGCAGAATGAATTTATTCATTTATGAAAAAACACACAAGGTCAAAGAGATGTGCTTTACAGGAGTATATTTATATGCTGAGAGGAAAGAGCCAGTTGAATAAGAGAGAGTAAAGATATTAGCGAGAGAAAGGATAGTTTTAATGAATCTTAGAACACTGGAAAAATAAAATTAAATTTAAAAAAAGGGAAGGATAGTTTTAGTTTTTAGGGTACTTTCCTGGAAATGTTGGATATAAGGGATGAGTTATGTACGTATAACACAGATGAAGAGTCCCCTTTCTGAAAATATTGAAGTATTTGAGAAACCTAAAGGGCGTTAACTGCTTAGTGCATATTAAAGGCCCATACATTAAGTCTTAAGGACAAATCTCTTATTGGAGGTATTGCTCATTCAGGCTTTCAGGCTTGATCTTCCCATCTTTAAAAGGGGTCACACTGCTTATTATGGGATGAGTTGGGAAAGATTTAATGTGGGGAGTTACTTAACCTATATAAATCTTTGAAAAAAATTGACTCCTTTGAAAAAGGCTAGAGACATAGAATCATTTACTCTCACTATTATCATCACCAGTCTTCTAAAAGTATGCATAGTATATTTCCCTCTGTCTTTACTAAAATTACCCAAGCAACTTCAAGAAAGCTATAGCCCCAGGAAACGGGAAGAAGATGCTCCAAATACCAGTGGCCTCTATGTCAGAGATACTTAGGTTCAAATGATGTGAGCTATGAGCATGGATACTACTTAACTGGAAAGTGGTGCCTTTCAATTTCCTCATCTGTAAAATTAGTTATGATACCACATACCTTACAGGATTATTGTAAAAAAAAAAAACAACAAAAAATGATTTTGTCAATGTAAGCAACTAGAACAGCTTCTAACAACAGTACATTTCTTCTTTGGCAGATACCAGAGAAATACTCCTGGAAAGAGCACTCATGTTTATATAAAGTTCTAAGATGATACTACAGCAGAAGGTCATTTAACAGCAATATCTAGGACCCAATTACTTTGGATTAATGATATTCAAGTATCTATCGAAATACCTAAAGAGTACAATAATTTTTTAAAAAGACATTTAGTAAATAATGTATGGTACATACAATTGGACAAAAAGAATAGAAAGAAATGAATGAGTACATGTCCCCCCAAAAAATACATGTCCCAAATATTTTTACATAATATAAATTTATGCCAGTGAACTAAATGATCTATTCATCACCACTGTGCATCACCAAATTTTGGTGATAAGGTAAATTTTGTTTTCTTATTGCTCTCATTCACTCAGGTCTAACATTTGTGTAACTATATTTTCTTGTTTTTTATTTCTATTACATGGATGAACGCATAAAACATGACACATACCACAGAAACACAAATATGTTTGTGCAAATGCAATTTAATGTTTCAAAATAGTTATTATTCAACCAAGCATGTTAACAACATTGAATTGTCATAAATACTGATATTATTCATGAACACACTGTGACATCACTCTACACACAATGGCAAAACTTCCATTACTTTAAGGAAAAGCCATTTTTCAATAATAATTATATTATTTTGATGCTTCATTTGTCTAAATTCCCAAATTAAAAGTTTTCTAATACATGTTCTTTTTTGATGAAAGTTCTTTTCACTCCTTTTTTTATAGCAAACCTATGCAACCTCCTGAGCTCCTGAGCTATCCAAACACATAAGCTCCAATCTCCACCTAGACAAATTTCATCAACTATGAAAAACAAATTCCCAAATTGTATCATGCATACCTGAGGTAGAATTTCAAAGAGCTGGTGATTGTCTTAATGTCCCAGTCACTACTATGAAAATCAACATCTCCTGGGCATTTAGGATCTATTTGAGGAAAAAAAAATTTTAAAGTTAATGTTCCAAAAGTTCTTACTTTTTACCCCTTGCCTGGGTGGCTCAGTTGGTTAAGCAACTGCCTTTGGCTCAGGTCATGATCCCAGGATAAAGCCCCACCTCGGGCTCCCAGCAACACAGGGAGTCTCCTTCTCCCTCTGACCTTCTCCCCTCTCACGCTCTCTCTCTCTCATAAATAAATAAATAAAATCTTTAAGAAAAAGAAAAAGAAAGTGGGGTGCCCAGGTGGCACAGTTGGTTAAGCATCAGACTTTTGGTTTCTGCTTGGGTCATGATCTTAGGGTGGTGGGATAGAGAGCTGGGTTGGGCTCTGTGTTCAGTGCCTCAGAGTCTGCTGAGACTCTTTCTCTCTCTTTCTCCGCTCCTTCCCCACCTTCTCTCTCTCTAAAGTAAATAAAATCTTTAAAGAAGAAAAAGAAAATACATTATATTAAAAGATAGTCACTCTACCCAGTTTTCAAGAGATGAAAACTTTGTACAACAACCATGTCTTTGATGTCTTAAAAATTCCCTTGCATTCCACTCAGGCATGTAAGACGTTTGGAAGTCATGTCTTCCAACCACACAAGGAAAAATGTATAACAAACCAAAAAAAATCAACTCCTCTTAGATCCATCAGAGATCTGAGGTCATACAACAAACCACTGTCCTCAAAACTGAAGAGAGAGACTGGGAGATCCAGAAAATCGAAACTTACTAGAGGAGAAGCCCAGGAGCAGAAAACTCTTTGGGAACAGTATAAGGTTAGGAAAACCTAACCTACAGTTGATTTGCTAGAGGCTCAGTGGATAAGTTTGAGAGTTAAAAATTCTAAGGGGGACCGGTCCTGGCGTACCCGCACACTTCTGTGAATTTTGCCTCCAGGAGCCCTATGAGGTTCTCACAGTGAAGATCTAAGAACAATTCACTCGTGTTTCTGGGCTTTCTTTCTTTCTTTCTTTCTTTCTTTCTTTCTTTTCAGGTTTCAAGAGAGCACAAGCAGGGGGAGCAGCAGAGGGAGAGAGGAGAGAGAGAAGGAGCCTGATGTGGGGCTTTATCCCAGGACCCTGGGGTCATCACCTGAGCTGAAGGCAGATGCCTAATGACTGAGCCCCCAAGACGCCCCTTCATGCTTCTTTTTAATAAAAGGATAAGAACCATACAATTCTCTCAATAGATGCAGAAAAAGGCATTGACAAAATATAGCATCCTTTCTTGATAAAAACTGCAGTGTAGGGACAGAAGGAACATACCTCAATATCATAAAAACCATATAGGAAAAACCCACAGTGAATATCATTCTTAATGGAGAAAAACTGAGAGGTTTTCCCCTAAAGTCAGGAGCACAACAGGGATGTCCGCTCTCACCACTGTTGTTCAACATAGTACTAGCTTCAGCAATCAGAAAATTAAGAGAAATAAATGGCATCCAAATCAGCAAAGAAGAAGTCAAATTATCACTTTTCACCAGAAATAGCTATTCTGGTGGATCCCAGCTATTTCAGACCTGGATCCTGTTATATACATAGGAAAGAGGGATGGGATCTTATAAAAGGGTAGAGACTACTTTAGCAGCTTAAACTAAATTCATCTGTGAACTATGGGTTCTCCATGGATTCAAATTACATCAAGATTATTAATAACATTTATAACCCTGAAGCAATAATTCTATGTCAGCAAATTTACCTAAAGTATATATCAGAATAGACTCATCTACAAATATGTCATCACAAAAAAAGGAAAAAAGTCAAATGCTCAATAATAAGGAAGTTATCTGATAAATATCGGTTCTTTTATTTACCATAATTTTATGTACCCATTAAAATATTTACAAAGTATTTTAAACCATACGTGAAATACATATGTCAAGATAATGTTGGTCATCTAAGTCTAAGTCACCCTACACATCCTCCAGAAAACATGGAATGAAGAGAAAAACAGGGTTACACAAAGCCATGTCCTCCACATAACAGAAACATAGGGAATACCCAAATTCCAAATCACTTGAAAACAGGAATATAAACACTAAATCCCAGGGAGCTATCACTAATATTCCTTCTCCACAAACATTTGCAGAGAGCAAGCAAAATGCCGGCAAAAGTTCATTCATAAGAAAATAAGAGGTCTGGAGGACTAAAATTAATCTAAAACCAGCACCAGAAAGACAAAATCTAAACAGAGTATAAAAATAATGAAAAATAGGGCAAATCAGAGCACTGGTGGAAGAGTGCTCTAGGTGATCTTCAAAAAGAAGTCATGGAAAGGTATTGTTCCTAGGAAAGGAAAGGGCAAAACAAAATGGAAAGACAAAGGGAAGTGAAGCAAAAGATAAAAATTTAGGAATGGGCAAAGATCTACCAGGAAAATGCAATCAATATCAGACAAAGTAGATTCCAAGCCCAAAAGTACTAAATGAGACAAAGAACACTTTTTAATGCTAAAAGCCATAGTCAAAATGAAAGTAAAACAGATGGATATCTGCACATCAAGTAATATGGTAACCAACTTTATAAAGCAAAAATACAGGATATAAAAGGAGTCAACAATAGGGACTTCCAGAGGAGAAGGAGGACTCTAAACTCACCTCTCCCAAGGATACAACTAGATATCAATTGCACAGAGCAAACAACCCAGAAAAAGACCCAGAGGCTGGCAGAATAACTCCATAACTAAATGTAGAGAAGAAGACACATTGAAGAGGGTAAGAAAGGCAAGGATTTGGTGGGAACATAAAACCTGTGGGTCTGAATGCTGGAAGGAGGGAGCTACAGGCTCAAAGGGGAGCAAGAAACAGACTAGCACACTGTGGAGCCTACAAAGGAAAAGAAATCCCCAGAGAATTTGGCTTTGAAAATCAGAGGGGCAGAATTTTGCAAGTGCTTATGGCCAGCAGGACTTAAAACCTAGCACTACAAAAATCAGCAGGCTCTGAGAAGGCAATAGGAAACTGAGCCCCATTCCTTAAAGACAGCACAGCATACAGCTCATGGAGATACAGATTGGAAGCAGCAGTTTGAAAGGTACCTGGGGCTTACAGGAGGGAGAATTAGTTACTAATCTCAGAGTTCACTTGAGGGACTTCTCCAGGACCAAAGTAGCTGGCAGGTGACATTTAGCTCCCCGGTCCAAATTCACAAATGCACAGCCACATGTGGGAACTATTGCAGCACCAGCACTCACTACCTAACATCCTTACACCAGAGCACATGTCCCCAGCCAGACCTCCCTCAGTCCCAGTGCTACAGATCCCCTCGCCTAGAAGACACATGCAAACCTTGCCAACCCTGGATCAGTCAACCTCTCAGAGAGGATGTGCAAAACTTGTTAAAACTGTACCAGCTGCCCACCATGATGTATGGAGTAGCCAGCCCCAGTCTCTGTGGCAGATGTGCATCCCCAGTGGAGGAGGACCAGTGTGAACAGTTTTTGGCACTGTGCCCCCATCAGTCCACTTGAGTTTTGTGCAGTGGCCTTGGCCAGTTCCAGGCTCCACAGTGGCTGAGTATCTCCTATGGTGGAAGACAAGTGCCACCTAGTACAAAGTACACACTCTGACCACTACTTTCTAGAACAATAGGTAATAGCTGACTTTCCTAAAACACAGAAACTGACACAGAGAGGTAGGCAAAATGAAGAGACAGAAGGATATATCATAAATGAAGGAACAGGGCAAAACCACTGTAAGAGACCAAAGCAAAAAGGACCTAAGTAACATGCCTGATAGAGAATTTGAAATAATGATCATAAAGATACTCGCTTGACTTGAGAAAAGGTGGAGGACATCAGTGATATCCTTATATAGGGGAAAAAAACAGAGATGAAGAAAACAATAAATGAAATTAGGAATACAATTGATAGAATAAATAGCAGGCTGCAGAGGAATGAATTAATGACCTAGAAGACACAGTAATGTAAAGTAAATAAAGATAAATGAATGAGAGAAAAATAATTATGCAAGATGAGAATACACATAGGGAAACTGGTCACTCTAGCAAGGATAACATTCACACTATAGGCATCCTAGAAGGAAAAGACAGAGAAAAGGGGCCAGGACATTTATTTCAAAAAAAATAATACCTGTAAATGTCCCTAATCTGGGGAAGGAAAAGGATATCCAAATTCAGAAGGCACAGAGATCCACCAAAACACATAGTAATTAAAATGGAAAAAGTAGTGATGAAGAAAAAGAAAATTTAAATCAGCAAGAGAAGATAGTTACATAAAAAGGTAAATGCATAGGGCCATGAACAGATTTTTCAACAGAAACCTTACAGGCAAGAAGAGAGTGGCAAGATATAGTCAAAGTGTTAAAAGGGAAAAATCTACAGCCAACAATATCCAGCAAGGTTATCATTCAAAGTAGAAGGAGAGATAGAGTTTCTTAGATAAAAAAGAACTATAGGAGTTTTTGACTACTAAACCAACCTTACAAGAAATATTAAAAGGGACTCTTTGAGTGGAAAGTAAAGATGAAAAGTGAGAGTATGAAAAGAAGGAAACACAAAAGCAGTAAAAATAAGTAATCCTGTAAAAAAAAAAAAGTAAAGGGAGTCACAAAATAAAAGGATGTAAAATATAACAAAATGTATCTAAAATGAGGTGGGGGGAGTGCAGATGAGCAAAGAAAGGTTTCAAATGTAAGTGACCATCAACTAAATATAAACTGCTATAGGCAGAAGATGTTATATACAAACCCAATGGTAACTATGAATCAAAAACCATTAGTAGATATGTAAAAACCAAAGAGAAAGAAATCCAAGAAAACCAAGAAACCATGAAAGACAGAGTAGTAATACTTCTATCAGACAAAATAGACTTAAAAACAAAATCTATAAAAACAGACAAAGAAGGAAATTATATAATAATAAAGGGGAAAATTCAACAAGAAGATATAACCATTGTAGGTGTTTCTGCACACAATATAGGATAACCCACATACATAAAACGGTTAATGAAAAACCTAAAAGAACTTATAAATAGTAATACAATAATTGTAGAGGAATTTAAAACCCAATTACATCAATGGGGAGATCAGCCAAACTCTGTTTGGCTTTAGGAAGGAAATAGTGGCTTTGAATGACACACTGGACCAGACAGACTTAACAGATATATTCAAAACATTCCATCCTAAAACAGCAAAATACACATTCTTTTCAAGTGTACATGAAACATTCTCCAGAATAGATGACATAAAACAGCTCTCAACAAATAGAAAATGACTGAAAGCATACCATGTACCTTTCCTGACCATAACTAGAAATCAACAAGAAAATTTAGGAAAGACCACAAATACATAGAAGTTAAACAACATGCTACTAAGAAATGAATGGGTCAACCAGGAATTCAAAGAAGAAATTAAAAAATACATGGAAAAAAATAAAATTGCAAAGACAACTGTCCAAACCCTTTAGGATGCAGCAAAAGCAATACAGGTCTACCTCAAGAGACAAGAAAAATCTCAAATAAACAACCACGTTACACCTAAAGGAGCTAGGAAAAGAAAAACTAAACCCCAAACCAGCAGAAAGAAAGAAACTATAAAGATTATAGAAGAAATAAATGATATAGAAACTTATAAAAAAAAGAACTTATCAATGAATCAGGAGATGAGTCTGTGAAAAGATAAATAAAATTCATAAGCCTCTGGCTAAACTCATCAAAAAGAGAGAGAGAGAGGACCAAAATAAATAAAATTACATATGAAAGAGGAGAAATAACCAAAACCACAGAAATACAAACAATTGTAAGAAATTATTATGAAAAACTCTATTCCAACAAATTGAAAAACACAGAGGAAATGGATAAATTCCTAGAAACATTTAACCTACCAAAAGTGAAGCAAGAAGAAATAGAAAATTGAATAGATGGATATCAGCAAGGAGATCAAATCAGTAATCAAAACAAACAAACAGGGACGCCTGGGTGGCTCAGTTGGTTAAGCGGCTGCCTTCGGCTCAGGTCATGATCCCAGCATCCTGGGATTGAGTCCCGCATCGGGCTCCTTGCTCGGCAGGGAGCCTGCTTCTCCCTCTGCCTCTGCCTGCCACTCTGTCTGCCTGTACTTGCTCTCGCTCCCTCTCTCTGTGACAAATAAATAAATTAAAAAACAAACAAACAAACAAACAAACCAAACTCCTGACAAACAAAAGTCCAGGACCAGATGACATTATAGTTGAATTCTACCAAACATACACCTATTCTTCTCAGACTATTCCAAAATATAGAAGAGGAAAAAAAAAAAACACAACTACTTCCACATTCATTCTATGAGGCCAGCATTACTCTGATGCAAAAACCTGAAAAAAAGACAAAAAAAAACCCCAAAAAACAGAGAACTATAGGCCAATATCCTTGACGAACATAGATGGAAAATTCCTCAACAAGATACTACCAAAAAGAACCCAACAATATATTAAAAAAAATAATTAACCACGATCAAGTGGGATTTATTCCCAGGATGCAAGCATGATTCAATATTTGCAAATCAATCAACATGATGCATCACACCAAAAAGAAAAAGTATAAAACCATATAATCATTTCAATAGATGCAAAAAAAAACATTTGATAGGGGCGCCTGGGTGGCTCAGTCATTAAGCATCTGCTTTCAGCTCAGGTCATGATCCCAGGGTCCTGGGATAGAGCCCTGCATCAGGCTTTCTGCTCTGTGGGAAGCCTTCCTCTCCCTCTCCCACTCCCCCTGCTTGTGTTCCCTCTCTCACTGTGTCTCTCTCTGTCAAACAAGTAAATAAATATATTTTTTAAAGCATTTGACAAAGTACATCCATTCAGGATAAAAACCTTCAACAACGTAGGTTTAGAGGGAACATGACTCAACATTAAATAAAGGGCATATATGGAAAAACTCACAGCAAACACCACACTCAATGGAGAAAAACTAAGAGCTATTCCCTCTAAGGTCAAAAAGAAGACACGGATGTCCACTCTCACCACTTATATTCAACATAGTACTGGAAGTCCTAGCAACAGCAATCACACAACACAAAGAAACAAAATGCATCCGAATTAGTAAGGAAGATGTAAAACTTTCATCATGTCATTGCAGATGACAAGATACTCGAGATAGAAAACCTTAAAGACTCACCAAAAAACTACTAGAAGTGGTAAATGAATTCAGTAAAGTCATAAGATACAAAATCACTGTGAAGAAATGTATAGCATTTCTATACCCTAATGATGAAGCAGCAGAAAGAGAAATTAAGAGAAAAATCTCATTTACAATTGCACCAAAAATAATAAGATACCTAGGAATAAACCTAACCAAAGAGGTGAAAGACCTGTCCTCGGAAAACTGTAAAGTGCTGGTGAAAGAAACTGAAGATGACAAGGAAATGGAAAGACATTCCATGATCATAGATTGGAAGAAAAAATATTGTTAAAATATAATCTATATTTTATATTTATATATATATCTATATATTATATCTATAATATCTAATATATATATAATATCTATAATATCTAATATATATATATACATATATATATATCCCAAAGCAATCTACACATTCAAAGAAATCCCTATCAAAATGCCAACAGCATTGTTCCCAGAGCCAGTACAAAAATCCTAAAATTTAAATGGAACCAGAAAAGACTTTTACTAGTGAAAACAATCTTGAAAAATAATGGCAAAGCTGGAGGCATCACAATTCCAGACTTCAAGTTATATTATAAAGCTGTACTAATAAAGACATTATGGTATTGGCACAAAAATAGACACACAGATCAATGTAACAGAAGAGATAACCCAAGAACAAACCCACAATTATATGGCAATTAATCTTCAACAAAGGAGGAAAGAATATCTAATGGGCAAAAGACAGTCTGTTCCACAAATTTTATTGGGAGAACTGGACAGCTATATGCAAAAGAATGAAACTGGACCACTTTCTTTAGTATACATAAAAATAAATTCAAAGTGGATGAAAGACCCAGATGTGAGACTGAAACCATAAAAATACTAGAAGAGAGTACAGGCAGTAATCTCTCTGTATTGGTATTTTTCCTAAATAGTCTCCTGAGACAAGGGAAATAAAAGCAAAGATAAACTATTGGGACTACAATAAAATAAAAAGCTTCTGCACAGCCACAAAACAATCACCTTAAAAGCAACTTACAGACTCAAAGAAGATATTTGCAAATGACATATCTGATAAATAATTAGTATCCAAAATATATGCAGAACTTATAAATTTGATTATGGAAAAAACAAATAATCCAATTAGAGATGGGCAGAAGATATGAACAGACATTTCTCCAACAAAGACATAGATGACAAACAGAAAGATGTTCAACATCATTCATCATCAGGGAAATCTAAATCAAAAGTACAATGAGATATTACTTCACATGTGTCAGAATGAGGAGGAGGAGGAGGAAGAAGAAGAAAAACCAAGAAGCAAGAGGTATTGGTAAGGATATGGTGAAAAAGGAACTCTTGCCTTTTTGGTGGGAATACAAACTGGTGTAGCCACTCTTGAAAACAGTATGGAGGTCCCTCAAAAACTTAAAAATAGGACTAGGTATGATCCAGTAATTGCACTATGAGGTATTTATCCCTCCCCCCCCAAAAAGCACTATTTCAAAAGGTACATGGACTCCTATGTTTATAGCAGCATTAATTACAATAGCAAAATTATGGGATCTGCCCAATTATCTATTGATAGATAAATGGATAAAGAAGATGTGGTATATATACAAAATGGAATATTATCCTGCCATAAAAAAGAATGAAACCTTGCTCTTTGAAATGATACAGGTGGAGCTAGAGAGTATAATGTTAAATGACATAAGTCAGTGGGAAAAAATACCATATTATTTCACTTGTATGTCAAATTTAATAAGCAAAACAAATGAGTAAAGGGGAAAAAGGGGGGGAGGGAGAGAGGGAGAGAGAGAGAGAGAGAAAAACCAAGAAACACACTGTTAAATATAGAGAACAAATTGATGGTTACCAGAAGGGGGGCGGTTGGGTTAAATAGGTGATGGGGATTAAGGAGCGTACTTGATGAGTGCCAGGTGACATAGGTAAATGTTGAAGTACTATATTGTAAACCTGAAACTAATAATAACACTATGATAACTAACTGGGATTAAAACAAAAACTTTTTAAAAAAGCAATTGTAAGAATAAAAACTGGACAAAACAAAAACATGTGGAGGCTAAACTACATGCTACTAAACAACCAATAGTTCAATAAAGAAATCAAAGAGGAAATTTAAAAATATATGTATATGGAGACAAATGAAAATAAAAACACACTGGTCCAAAATCTTTGGGATACAGCAAAAGCAGCTGTAAGAGGATAATTTATATCAATACAGGACTATCTCAAGGAACAAGAAAAATCACAAATAACACTCTAACATTACCTATAAAGGAACTAGAAAAAGAAAAATAAACCAAAGCCCAAAGTTAGTAGATGGTAGGAAATAAAAAAGATCAGAGTGGAAATAAATGAAATTAGACTAATGAAACAATAGAAAAGATCAATGAAACCAAAAGCTGATTCCTTGAAAAGGGAAACCACATCAATAAACATTTATACAGACCATCAAGAAGAAAGGAGAGAAAGCTCAAATAAATGAAAGAAAAACAACCAATACTATGAAATACAAATGATTACAACAAAGTACTGTAAGAAATTATATGTCAAGGTGCCTGGGTGGCTCAGTTGTTAAGCATCTGCCTTCGGCTCAGGTCATGATCCCAGAGTCATGGGATCCTGCCCAGCATAGGGCTTCCTGCTTTGCGGGAAGCCTGCTTCTACCTTTCCTACTCCCTGTGCTTGTGTTCCCTCTCTCAAAGTCTGTCTCTCTCTGTCAAATAAATAAAATCTTTTAAAAAAGAAATTATATTTGGGCCACCTGGGTGGCTCAGTGGGTTAAAGCCTCTGCCTTTGGCTCATGTCATGGTCCCAGGGTCCTGGGATCGAGCCCCACATTGGGCTCTCTGCCCAGCAGGGAGCCTGCTTCCATTCCTCTCTCTCTGCCTGCCTCTCTGCCTACTTGTGATCTGTCTGTCAAATAAAAAAGAAAATCTTAAAAAAAAGAAATTATATTCAAATATATGTCAAATAACTGAACAGCATAGAAAAAATGAACATATTTCTAGAAATATATAATCTTACATAATTGATTTAGGAGGAAATAGACATTTTGTTACCAATTACTAGTAAAAAAAATTGAATCAGAGAACAAAAAACTCCCAACAAACAAAAGTCCAGGAGACGATAGCATGTGAATTCTACTAAATAGTTAAGGAAGAGTTACAGAGTGCCTGGCTGGCTCATTCAGTGCAGTGTGTGACTCTTGATCTCAGAGATGTGGGTTTGAGCCCCACATTGGGTGGAGAAATTGCTTAAATCTTTTTTAAAAAGAGGGTTAATATCTATTTTCCTCAAACTATTAAAAAAATTTAATAGAAAGGAAAGCTACCAACTACATTCTATGAAACCAGCATTACCCTGATACCAAATCTAGACAAAGACACTATAAAAAAAGAAAACTTAAGGGCCAATATCTCTGATGAACATAAATGAAAAAAATCATTAAGAAAATATAAGCAATCCAAATTCAACAATACTTTAACAAGATCATTCACCACAGTGTAATGGGGTTTAATTTAGGGATGCAAGGACTAGTCAATATGTGCAAATCAGTGTGGTATTCCACATCAACAAAATGACAGATAAAAATCTCAGTGCAATCTCTATTAAAACACCAGTGACATTTTTCACAGAAATATAACAGAAATTACTAAAATTTGAGTAGAACTACAAAGGAACTCAAATAGCCAAAGCAATATTGAGAAAAGTACAATGCTGGAGGTATTACAACCCCAGATTTCAAGATACACTACAAAGCTACAGTAATAAAAACAGTAATGTTATTGGCACAAAAGCAGACATACATCAATGGAACATAATAGAGAGCCCGGAAATAAACCCACACTTACACAGTCAAGTAATCTATGACAAAAGTGGCTAAAATATACAATGATGAAAAGACAATCTATTTAATAAATGCTCTTTAATAAATAAGTGCTGAGAAAACTAGACAGCTACATGCAAAAGAATGAAATGGACCACTATCTTACACCACACACAAAAATAAACTCAAAATGCATTAAAGACCTAAACACGAGAGTGCAACAATAAAACTAGCAGAATATACAGGCAGTAATCTTTTTGACCTTAGCCTTAGCAACATTTTCTAGACAGGTCTTTTCAGCCAAGATAAATAAAAGCTAAAATAAATTATTGGGACTGCAAAAAAATTTAAAAAAAAACACAACTTTTGCATAGTGAGGGAAAACATCAAGAAAACGAAAATGTAACTTCCTGAGTGGGAGAGAATATTTGCAAATGCTATATATGATAATATTCAAGATATATAAAGAATGTATGCAACTCAACACCAAAAAGCAAAACAATCACAATAAAAAATGGGCCGAGGACCTGAATAGACATTTTCCAAAAGAAGATATATCAATGGCCAACAGACACAGGAAAAGATGCTCAATATCACTAATAATCACAGAAATTCAAATTAAAAACAAAATAAGATGTCATCTTACATCTGTTAGAATGGCTAGTATCAAAAAGATAAGAATAGCAATCTCACTCCAGGATATATATCCAAAAAAATTGAAATCAGTACTTCGAAGAGATATCTGCAACCCCCATGTTCACTGCAGCGCTATTTACAATAGCCAATACTTGGAAACAGTCTTGTGCCTTAAGTGTTCTTCAAGGGATGAATATATAGAGAATATTATTCAGCTACGAGAAAGAAAGAAATCCTGCCATTTGTGAATTTGTGACAACATGGGTGGACCTTGAAGGCATTACGCTAAGTGAGGTAAATCAGACAGAGAAGGACAAATATTTTATGATATCACTTACATGTGGAATCCAGAAAAAAACTGAAGTTGTTTTTCTTTTCATTTAATTTCATACAGGTTATGTATATATTTGGAACAGCATTTTGAAAGTAAAAAGGGTACACTATGGTAAAGTAAGTCAAGCAGAGAGAGTCAATTATCATATGGTTTCACTTATTTGCGGAGCATAACAAATAACATGGAGGACATGGGGAGATGGAGAGGAGAAGGGAGTTGAGGGAAATTCGGGGGGAGATGAACCATGAGAGACTATGGACTCTGAAAAACCACCTGAGGGTTTTGAAGGGGCGGGGGGGTGGGAGGTTGGGGGAGCCTGGTGGTGGGTATTGTGGATGGCACGCATTGCATGGAGCACTGGGTGTGGTGTAAAACTATGAATTCTGTTACGCTGAAAAGAAATTTAAAAGAAAAATTAAAAAAAAAAAAAAGAAAGTCTCCTCCTACCCTTGGTCCCTAATTGTCCAGTTTCCAACCCAGGAAGCAACAGCAGTCACCATTTTCTCTACTATCCAGTTCTTTCTTTTGTTGTTGTTTAATTGAAGCATTGTTGACACATATTACATTAGTTTCAGGTGTACAACACAGGGATTCAACAGGTTTATACATTATGCTATATCTACAAGTATAGCTAACATCTGTCAGTATACAATGCTATTATAATACCACTGACCATAGGCATGCCTGGGAGGCTCAGTTAGTTAAGCATCTGACTTCAGCTCAAATCATGATTTGGGGGTCCTGGGATCAAGCCCCGTGCCAAGCCCTGTATTGGGCTCTGGAATCAGTAGGGACTCTCCTTGTCTCTCTCCCTCTCTTGCTCATGCTCTATCTCAAATAAATAAATAAAATCTTAAAAAAAAAAACAAAATAGGGGAGACAAGATGGCGGGGAACTAGGAGGATGCTCTAGTTCAACCTGTCCCCTAAAGTGAGCTGATTACCTACCAAGGAACTCCGATCACTCATGAAATCAGCCTGAGATCAAAATTCTACTCCTCAGGATCTCTACGGGGGCAGAAGACGCCAGTGGGCAGGTAAAGCCGAGCGGGAACACCGGACTGGTATCAGAAGATAAACAAAAGGGGGAGGGAGCCACCAGAGGAGACGC
>PISX010022317.1:0-32063 GCA_004024625.1 Mellivora capensis | reverse complement strand
AAGGCACGATCTCTAGATATACAAAGAGGTTGGGTTTATCAGTGGGGCTAAAGGTGCATGCTAAAATTTAAAGACTGCTAAATTGGGCAAAGGGGCACTGGCAGGGCTTCTGTAACTTAAAAAGAGGTCCTCTAGGTTTATTGTGTTGCTGCAAATGGAAGGATTTCCTTCTTTTGTGAGGTTGATTGTATACCAAGAATAAATTAGATGGTGGAACTCTATCAGTAATATAGCTAATATCAGACTTTAACTTTTTGTATTATAAAGAGTTGCCTACCTGGTGTGGCAAACTTGTTTTGTTTTTTTTTTAATTTATTTATTTGTCAGAGAGAGAGGGAGAGAGAGCGAGCGAGCACAGGCAGACAGAGTGGCAGGCAGAGGCAGAGGGAGAAGCAGGCTCCCTGCCCAGCAAGGAGCCCGATGTGGGACTCGATCCCAGGACGCTGGGATCATGACCTGAGCCGAAGGCAGACGCTCAACCAACTGAGCCACCCAGGCTAATATCAGACTTTAACTTTTTGTATTATAAAGAGTTGTCTACCTGGTGTGGCAAACTGTTGTTTGATAAACATTTGCTCTTTCCTTTTTCCTGTGACTATGCTTACCCCTTCTGAAATTCTAAATCCCTACCCCTTCTTAAGTCACAGCAGCATGAAGCATCAATTCCCCGTCTTTGAGCCTCATGTTATTGAGGTTCCCATAACTAAGATTTTTTTTTCTCTTGTGAGTCTGTCTTACACCAATTTAATTATTAGACCTGCCCAAGAATTGAGAACAGATGAGGAAAATGTTTTCCCCTCCTACACATTCAGCCTGTCGTCAAAAACGGACCCGCTTCATGCTTCAGAACCAAAATATAACTTGAAGATAGAGTTGGGGATAAAGAGGAACAGTAGCTTGATAGTTTGGCGGGACAGAGGAGGGGACAGAGGAGGCTGCTGGAAGTCGTGGCCTTCAGAGCTACAAGCCCACCCCGGGGGCCGCCTGGGGTTTTGTAGGAATGAATATGCAGGATCCGGCCGTTGGAGCAGGAGTTGTGTCTGTGTTGCCAGCCTTGTTCATGTTTTCCGAGTGGTACTGGATTCCTGAAAACAGAAAACAAAGCCTAGGAAGGGGGAAGGGAAGCTTGGGGAAGAGAGGGAGGAGGATTCTTATTTTTAGCTATCCAGCCTTGCTAGGGTTTAATGCAGCCATTCGGTTTTTGTTCAGCTTCCTGCTCTCGAGCAGTTTCGGTTTGAGCCACCAGGGCACCTGAAGGAAGAGCACTTCGTGTTTTAAATTTGAAGCCGCTCATTATTTTCTAGGATTCCAAAAATAAAGAAAAAAATGCAACACCAAATTTCAGTGGAAATATTGAGGAATTGGAATTCTCCTATATTGCCGGTGGGAACGTAAAAAGGACATTCATTTTGGAAACCTGTTTTACAGTTTCTTATGAAAACAACCATTAACCTACTGAAGGGGAGCATGTTCTCTGCACAAAATATATCGCTTTGTTGAAGGGTTATTTTAGGCTGGTTGAGGGGGGGGTGTGTGTGTGTGTGGTTTTGTTTTTTTGAGGGAGAGCGAGCGAGCATGCGCACGCGGCGGGGCAGGGGAGGAGGGGCAGAGGCCGAGCCACAGAATCTTAAGCTCCTTGCTCCGCGGACGCGGACCTCATGACACTGAGATCACGACCTGAGGTGAATTCGAGAATCACACGCTCAGCCTGCTGAGCCGCCCCTGCGCCCCTCCGCTGGTTGTTTCAAAGAAACAGTAGACAAAGGAAAAGCCCTGCAACCCAGTATGTTTACTTTTGTAGGAGATATTTGCTCCATTTAGGGAAAGAGGAAGCTCCATTTGTAAGGGTGTCTCCCTCTGTGTGGCGGAAAGAGGGAGAATGTCTGAATCTCCAGAAACTCTGATCAGTGGGAAAAGCATCGATTTCAATCTGGTTAGCAACCACAGCCTTGGTTACTGGGCTTTGCCTGGTCACCTCCCCAAATGCTTCCCAATAGGATCACGCGTGGAGTTTCCAGAATGATCCTTGCTGGTGCCCTCCTCCTCAGATTCTGTCAACTGATGGAAACAACAGTGTCGTGTTAATTACAGGCTCCAGGAGATGCTCAGTGAGGCCAGGGTTAAGCACGAGGGCTTTCCTTTATTTTATGAGTGGAGAGCGGGCTTTGGCTCAAGGAGAGGTAAGAGGGTCTCCGCTGCATGAGTCCGGGAGGCTGAGGTCAGTGCAGCACGCGGTTCCTGTGCTGTAGCTGAATGTGTGATAGTCTGTGGGAGGGGAGGCCCCCTGAAAGCCGAGAAGGAAAAGTCAGGGATTGGTCTCCACGTAGGAGGTCATGGTTTCTGAAAGGCTCCTGACACAAAGGACTAGGAAGTTGGGCCTTTTCTGCATTTCAAAGTCCTGCCGTCAGGCCGAGCAGTTTAGAGGTGCAGACGCTCTGTTGGTGGCTTTAAAGGCATTTTCTCCTGATGCAGCTGTGATTTCTCCACGAGTCTCTTCTGACAAAGAAATCTAGAGGACAAGGACGAAGAAGAAATGGCCAGTTCTCAGGTAAGCCTTGGCGTCTGAGGTCAGAGGCTATCATCTTTTTCTCCTGAAATTCCTTGCATTTAGAAATTGCAAATGTTGATTCCTCTAGTTCTGATATTTCTGCTTTCTGCTTATGTTTTATGTTTAAAATCTTACAAAAAACGACACTCAAGGCTAAGTCTTTAGAACAATTCTTCCTTATATCCCAGAGCCTTCTCTCCCTTCTCTCCAACCTGGCTTCCAGTAGGCCATCAACAATTGTCACATTGAATTAAAGTCCTGCAAGTACTGAAAATACTCCCTTTGTGACAGACTCACAAGGGAAGTCTTTGAGTTCAGGATTCCTGTTGCTGATGGGGTCGGGTCCTGGGATATCAGTCAAGGAGAGCAGTTCTCATTTAGGTCCCATCTGGATGCTTTTTCAGCTTTCTGTAGACCAGGAGTCAGAAAATGCATAAATAAACATGATGGATATGAGGGTCAGAATCACTGGGAAAGTTCTTGGGTGGGGGGAGGGGAGAGGGATGGATTCCTGTTCTTTAGATTGTGAAAAAGATACTCTGTTTAAACTATAATAGATATTACAGGACTTGGAAACTATGTGTGATTGAACTTTGTATAAATGTACTGTATTCTCATTTCAATTTATATTCTGATTTAAGGTTTGATGACCATAAGAACATACCAGGAATAATAGGTCCTTCCGTGTGCTTTAGGCACTGATATCAGTTAGTTTCCTTAGAGCTCATGTTACCTTCTTTTTTTTTTTTTTTTTTTTAAGATTTTATTTATTTATTTGAGAGAGAGAGAGTGAGAGACAGAGCAGGGAGCCGGGAGGAGGGGTAAAGGGAGGAGCAGACTCCCCACTGAGCAAGGAGCTGGATTCCAGGGCTTGATCCCCGGAGCCTGGAGTCACATCCTGAGTGGAACACAAGTGCTTAACTAACAGAGCCACCCAGACGCCCTCAAGCTACCTTCTTTTACTTGGGTTGGTGCTCTCTGACAGATTTCTCCCCTGTAAAGTTCGTATTTTCTCCCTTAATATTCATAAGAATCTTAGATTTACTGAGTTATATGCAGAAACCCTCCCATTTAATGTGGAAACTTCTTTCTTCTGAGTTTCTCTTGCTTCTAGTTTCTGTTGAGAACCGAGGTAGAAGAAATGTTGGTAAACTGAAATTCAACTTGCAGACGGTTGATAAATACTTGAGACAGGCAAGAGTATGACATTGCATCAGGAATTCCCAACTGCCTTAATGTTAATGCTCTGCTAGAGGCTAAAAGCTACCAGCTTGACAATAGCCAGACCTCCAGGATCCTGTAAGTCCTCTTTAACATATGAAAATCCCTGCAGAAACTTCCTTTATTTCTACCCCCAACTTAAAACTGTTTTATCAATGGCTTCTCACAAGGACCATGTAGATGTTTCTGCCCAGGGGTCCTGTCCCTGTGCTTTAATAAAAGCAGGTTTTTTGCACCAAAAATGTCTCAAGAATACTTTTTTGACCCTTAGCTTGCAGGCTCCTTCAGGTCCGTTACCACTGGACCATGAAGGCTCTCACCCTCGTGTAGCAGAGATAATGATTTCTGGTACGGGAGGTTCTAAGTCAGACCTCCATCTTGTAGGTTTTTTTTTACTCCACACATAGGTCTCAGAGTGACCCTTCTATTTACTTCTTTGTATTTTCAGAAAAAAAAAAAAAGAAAAAGAATTAATTAACATGTTTGAGTGTCTTAAAATCCTGAAATAGAATAGAGTCACAGATAGGAATTTTATCAGGTAGGTTTGTGACACAAAGGAAACTTGATTTGCAGCCAATAAGGAGATCACAGGGAATAAATTCCAAAGCAGAGACTCCCGGAGCTAGGGTGGGGGGCAGTTTCCTTTTATTAGGGTTCAGATGGAAATTCAGAAAGATGGGCTTCATCATCTTGTATAGATCTGGGCATAAGGTCAGACAGGTACCTGAAGACACTAACATACATACTTTGTATGTTATGTAAGTGAGTTTGTGTTTCTCCTAGGATTGAGATTTTCATATTATAATGAGGTAAAAGTACCATGGCTTTCTCTTTGGTCGGTCTACACAGGCGTGAGTCAGGGATTAGGCTCAGACTGGGCTGGCCCAATCTCATCATTTGGGTGGTCATTACCTTTAGTAATGGTAGATTACAACAGAAGGATGGCTTCTGTTCCTGGACAGGAGACTAGAGCATGGGGTCTTTGCCTGGAGTAAAAGATAAGGTGGAAAAAGAGGTTAAGTAAAATGTGAGACAAAGATTAGAGGGTGCAAGCAGGTAACCGGGGAGGGTCAGGTCTTGGGTCTAGCTGGTGACATTAACTCCCACTTTCATCTTAGGAAGCATCGTGAACTGTGTCAATGGCCCCTTGGTGACTGTGGTATTTATTGCAGGGACTGCTGACATTCAGGGATGTGGCCATAGAATTCTCTCAGGAGGAGTGGGGATTCCTGAACCACACTCAGCGGGAACTGTACAGGGATGTGATGTTAGAGAACTACGGACACCTCCTCTTCTTGGGTGAGGAAGACTCCTTCCAGATTTCCAAACCCCAGTCTGGGTTTTCTTCCTTCCTGTGAAGACTGTCTCTTGGAAGATTCCTCTTTGAATGACTGTAATTCAGATCCAGGCAGAGAGGGAAATAAGTAGGGGTTTATAGATGTAGAGAAAAATCATCATGTTGTTTCCTTTTTACCTTTAGCTTCTTCTTTAAGGTAATATCACTTTTGTAGATGAGTGTCAGTTGTAAATAGTGAGTGGCAAAAAATGGTACTGCCCACATCTTAAACTGAAATTTTAACTTATTATTGTATTGGTAGTACTTGAAAGTGGAAGTCATGATGTGAAAATTTCAAATTTCTCCTGCATGTTTAATGGCCTGTTGGTCAACCATGTTTGGGAAATCATTTTCTAGAATTCTGCAGTGTCCTCTAGTGGATTGAAAATTAAAATCTCCAACAATACTCCTATTCATTTTTTCTAATAAACAGGTCTTATTGTGTGGAAGCCAGACCTGGTCATCTTTTTGGAGCAAGAGAAGCAACTCTGGGATGTGAGGAGAAAGGAGACAGTACCCTTCCATCCAGGTAGGTGGGAAATGAATGAGGCAGAGGCATGCAGAGGGGAGGTCCAGGTCTGAAAGAGGAAGACAGACCTTAAATTCTGATTCGAGTAGCTCTCCTTGAATGGAAATTAGTTTCAGAAGTACAGTTGAACTTCTTTCCCTGTCACAGAGGAACGTCTGCTCTCCAGCATTATCAAGCTCTTACATTCTCTAAGGATTCTCCTTCAGCTCCAGTGATGGTCCATCACATCCATTGATGGAGACCAGGAGACTCCTCGGGAGTGGGAGGGTCTCCATAATCTGAGAGCTTCTCCATTTTTTTGAGGGCCTTGGGGAAATCTCCCTATTTCTTAGGATCTCTATTCTAAACCCTTTGTAAGTTCTATTTTTCATCATGGGAGAAGTGTGTCAGGGTTGTGGTATGCACATTCGGTTTGGTGCAGAAACCCTGGGAACACTGGAGACAGCACATGTTTTCTGGTTTATGCTTTCCAATGTCATGGTGGCTTGAATCTTAATCATGTAAAATGGAGAATCAGCACTTTCATCAGATAACAGAACACCTCCCTAAAATGAGAAAAAACTAATCCTTTAATTCACTTAAAAGTTCGGTTTTCTTTGTATTAAATAATACTAGAAATTTCCACTCTATGTGTTCCATTCCTCAATGGTGAAATAATTAAATGTATCTATTTGTTTCCTGGATTTCCTACCTATATAGTGCCATAGGGTAGCTGGAACATTTAGAATTCAGAATTTATAGCTTGTAATAAAGTCTTAGTTGTTACTTTATTCATAATAATTGAATAGTTTTATAATTTTATATGGTATGAAGTTCCTGTTACTTTGCCATGTTTGTTCTCATTTTCTTATTAGTTATACATGACATCTTTTTTTTTAATATCAGAAGTTGTGATATGACATGAGCATTTGCTTCTAAAAAGTAAAGTGGATAATCAGTAAAATTCCCATATTTAAAAAAAACACTTTGCTTATAAATTCAATTTACATCTGGAAAAATTAACCATAAGGTTTTTCTTCTCCTTTCCTCAGAATATATCTGGATTTAATTCCAGATATTTATTTATTACAAGTGATTGCTGGCATATTTTACAGTTGTGATAGTATTTCTTTATTTCAAAATGAAGGGGTCTTTGGGGTGCTTGGTTCTTATTTTTTTTCTTTTTTTTAAATATATATTTATTTATGAGACAGAATGCACGAGCTCAAGTGGGGTGAGGGGCAAAGAGAGAAAGGGAGAGGTAGAAGGAAAGGGAGAGAATCCCAAGTAGATTCTTTGCTGAGGGTCGACACCCTCAAGGGGCTCCATTCCACAACCCTGAGATCATGACCTAAACCAAAATCCAGAGTTGGATGCTAAACCAACTGAGCCATGCAGGTGCCCCAGGGTGCTTGATTCTAAAGAATGGATTATAGTCTTACATTCTGTGTACAGGAGGGATATGTTAATAAGAATATAGTTTCCAATGCCTTTTAAGTGCTTATTCATAAAGTTTTCCATTGGACCTTCTCATGGTAGATTTTAATACATATTCTTTACTATTTTACTGTCAACGAAGACATGCCAATAATTCAAAATGCTTGATTTTCGTGGGTACACAGTCACAGTTTAAAATTATATAAAAGGTTTCCTTTTTAAAAATGCATTCATTTTTTTCTGTAGATATTATTTATCTGTCAGGGAGAAAATATGCAGAAGTGGGGGGTGGGACAGGGAAGGAGCGAGACAAGCATACTTCCCACTGAGCAAGGATCCCACACTGGGTTCCATTCCAGGACCCCGAGATCATGAGCTGAGCTCAATTTAAATGCTTAAGAGCCTGACCCACCCAGGCACCCCAGAATTCATCTGTTTGTATGTGGAATTCTTTGGGTTATGTTTTGGCTTATTCTGGTTTTACATTTCCGCAATAACGGGCTTCCTTTTGTATGGGACCTTTCACAACATTGTTTAGTTACCTGTGTATTTAATAGGAAGACAGTTTTCAACTCAGTAGATTTCAGGACAGTGTGGACTCCAGTATGAGCTCCTCAGTCTCTCCAGTGTGAACAAGGGCTCAGCATTTGTCTGAGCCGCCCCGTAGTGCATCCAGAGGGAGCTGTCCTTCCTTCGGCCCAGTGACCATTTGTTCTCTCCTGAGGAGAGGTGAGAGCGCTCTCACAGTGTCACCATGGAGAGTCAGGGAGGGCGAGCCCTGGTTGTGGGCAAGTGTCACAAACTCTCCTTGTCTCTTCGACGTGCCTCTTCTTCCTTCCTACTTACCTGGGGGAGCTGTGTGCTCCTAATTGGCTTCTGGAACATTCTAAAGGGTAATTTTGTCCATTTTGTCTCCAGGGAGGAGCACAGTCCTGTGCTTCCTATTTCTCCATTTTGCTCATGTGCGATGATGAGCATTAAGTTTGCACAATAGCATGTTAACATATACGCGTGTGAGTATGGTGAGTGTGATGACTTAGTTGTGTCTTTCCCTAACACCCAAAGGCCTGTTGGCAAAGATGGGGAAAGAAGATTCACTTTTTAAAGTGACATGGGAAGAGGTGGAAGCAGCGGTCCTGAGTATTTATACTTAAAGAGTAACTCTGCAGGTGGCCGAGGGTAGTGTTGCTGGAAGGAAGGTCGCTATGATGGGTATAACCCAAGTGGGACAGTTAGCATAAAGAAATCCTTCCCACTAGAAGAGATGAGGCATAGAGCACATTCAAGGAAAACCCCCACCATTAAGACATTTATATTTGCAGAACAATATCTTTGAACCTGGTGATAATAATCCATTTTTCAACATACATATTCTCTGGAAGGACATTTGGATATTTTGGGAGGTCACCTAGTCCATGTGGAAAGTTTCATTCAAACCATTTCAAGTTTAAGAGTGGTTTAATCATTCACTGATGCATTTCCGAATGTTAGACATTTAAAAATGAAGGTAAAAATTCTAAATGTGATTGGTTTAAGAAGTCCTTTTCAGGAAGTTCCTTATTCTCCCACCCAACACATAATCCCTCCTTGTGGCACACTCTAAATCTGATAAACACAGGAGGGTCTTTATCCAAAGATCACTGTGGAATACTTACCACATAATACTTAATTGGAGTAAGTTCTCATGTGTTGTGAACTTTAGAAGGCCTCTAATGAGGACTGTACTTTCCATAATTACCAAGTTGTTTATAAAGGAGACAAAATGTACCCATGTAATGAGTCTGGGGAAAATGTCAGTCAAGGGTCAAATCCTAATAAACCTCAGAGAATTTAGTTTCTAGAGAACTAGTATTAGAGTAATAAATGCGGAGCTTTATGAAAGCTCCAATCTTCTTGTATATCATTGTATCCTTACTGAAATGAAGACTGAAGAAGGTATAAGTTTGACAAACCTTTTAATTAGTCTTCAAGACTCACTCAACAGCAGACATTTCATAATGGGAAGAAATAGTACACATATAAACAATGTGGTAAAGACCGTAACTGCGGCTCAAAACTTAACAATATAATGTAAAATACAGTGGGGAGTGGCGAAGTCTTTAAGCAGAGCTACGATCTTGCTGAATATTGAGTGATACTGAAAAAGGAGTGCATAATGTAATGTAAGGAATGCAGTAAAGCATTTCATTCATAATCATAACTCAACATGAGATAATGCGTCCTGGGGCAATAACTTAAAATTGCCAAGAATGGTGGCCCGCTCTTTACCTGGAACTGAACCCTTGCTCAACATAAGGTAAAACAAACTAGATGGAAACTTTAGTGTAATGACTGAAGAATGACCTTCGTTTTTCATACACAGTTCAGAAAGAAAGAGTCTTTATAAAGGATAAAAATATTAAAGATGTAAACAATTGGCTACGTATGTACAATAGGCAAACCTAAATAAAGTCAGAATTAACAACAGAAATCAATAAGTGCCATTTTAGACATGACTCTAAAGCAGAGTGTTTATTACAGAGGAAAATCCAAATTTAAATGACTTAGATCAGTCACATTTTAGCTCTGGACAGGGCAGGTATGAGGGGCACCAACCCCCTC
The DNA here is from genome assembly GCA_004024625.1 of Mellivora capensis. Lineage (NCBI taxonomy): Eukaryota > Metazoa > Chordata > Mammalia > Carnivora > Mustelidae > Mellivora > Mellivora capensis. The sequence goes on along the minus strand of PISX010022317.1, from coordinate 22,412 downwards.
CAGAACTGAAAATCTGTATGTTTGGTTTTTTTTTTTGAGATTTTATTTATTTATTTGACAGAGAGAGACACAGCGAGAGAGGGAACAGAAGCAGAGAGAGTGGGAGAGGGAGAAGCAGGCTTCCCACTAAGCAGGGAGCCCAATACAGGGCTCCATCCCAGGACCCTGGGACCATGACCTGAACCAAAGGCAGATGCTTAATGACTGAGCCACCGGGACACTCCTCTGTGTGTAATTTTTTGAGTCCCAAAAACTTAAAACCATTCCTTCCTTACCATGGAAATACTGTATTATTGAAACCTTACCTAGAGCATTAATAGTTAATCATCCCCTTCTTTTTATGTTGTCTGTGTTCTATATTTTTATAGTAAAGTAAGGTACAGAGAAAATATTAAGGATGTGGTAGTGAAGAGAAAACATGTTTACAGTACTACACAATATTTATACAAAAGAAAAAAATCTTTGTATAAGTAGACTCACACTGTTTAAACCTATGTTATTCAGTGTTCAACTGTATTTGTTAATATCCCTGAAAGGATCAAGGTGGCATGGCTATTTGGAGAGGGATAATTAGTTTTACTATGTCTCTTTTTTTCTTTTGGCTATATTTGAGTTATTTCCAATAGCAAATATTAATTTTACTTTGAAATTTGTAAATACATAAAATCTTTTAAGAAAACAAACAAGTTTATTAGGTGAAAACTTGGAGATTTCATAAGTCATGGCTTGTTTTAACATATCTTTGAAGGGACCAAACATTGGGACAATGCTGGGTCTTAGCAGATGTTCTAAAGATAGGAAGAAAACAGTCTTCTATTATGAGAGATGTTGCAGCCCAAGGTCGGAGATAAAAAGCATCCAAGTCTGAAGCATTGGCATGAATTCCTCATGTGGCGAAAGGACATCTGTCCAAGGCTGCGCTCTTGACTCTGAATCTAGAAAGATAAATTTTACTTGTTTTCTTTCTAAATCATCTCCAGTCCTCTGTCTCCTTATTTCTGTTCCAGTGATGTAGGCATCACAGCTGTCCTTCCTTCCTGTGTTATGGAGACTCCACTGTCACTGCTCTCTTCCTGCAACATAAGTCATTCAGGCCCTTGTAGGTTCTTAGGAGTATCTTGGAATTTTCAAATTCAATGGTAAATGGTTGGTAACAGATCATTTGAAGCCATATCTGAGATTTAAATACTATGACGTCACCACGTCACTGGAAGAACAAGAAAATGCCATCAGTGGTCCGCAGGCTTAATTTAGACCCTGGCAGTGAGAGAGTTGTGAGGACAGATAAAACATGATGTTGAGGGATGCCTGGGTGGCTCAGTGGATTGAGTGGCTGCCTTCAGCTCAGGTCATGATCCCAGCAATCCTGGGATCGAGTCCCACATCGGGCTCCTTGCTCAGCGGGAAGCCTGCTTCTCCCTCTGCCTGCCACTCTGTCTGCCTGTGCTCGCTCTCTCTCTGACAAATAAATAAAAAATCTTTAAAAAAAAAACAAAAAAACATGATGTTGATACAGTTTGAGAGGAAGACAAATCCTACTAAAAGCAAATATGGAGGACTCTTAAAATGTGAGGAAATCTGGTAAGGAGCTCCTTTTAGTCACTGCAAAGTCTTAAGAAGTTTCTGGTGGTGAACAAATGTGACAGAGACGGGAACTTGGGAGATGTGGTTTTCTGGAATTGAGGGAAGTCAGAATTTCCTGGTTATCCTGAGGACCAGTTGCTGCTGGACAGCAGGGAAACTACTTTCCTAGGCCCAGATGTGTGGTGGTGGATGGAGAAGGGGTATTGGATGAGTTAAACATTATATGTATAGCTTTAAGATGTCACATGACACAGTAGATCATGAAGATGAGGAAGGCTGCTGGACCTCAGAACCAGTAAGGTGTGTGTTGTGGTTCCAGAAAGCACTGGTGTCCCAGGTATATAACCCCAACATAGGTCTGATCCAGTGTAGATGGGTGACCTTCCAAGGATGCTGACCCACAGCTGGCAGGGCCCTCTCTCACTTCCACTCAGCCCCTTGATGAGTCTGTCCTGTGCTCTGGACTGTGTGCAAGGCACTGATTCGTTGGGAAGCCGATCTGCAGTCGCTGGCAGTGAGTTTTTCCGCTTCAAACAGTCTACCCAGTTTCTAGGCTAGATGTCCCTATGTTGTTTCACAGGCCATGCTGTCCTTACACCCATCCTGACCTGAGCAGAGAAAGGATTTTTATCACTCGTAGAAATTGATCAAATAAAGTTGTGTAGTTAACGTTTGTTCACTTCAGGGACAATAATTCATTTTTACTAGCTGTTACTTGGCGGTCAGCCATATTACGAGAAGACTGCTGGGTATGTATAGAAAAGAAGATGTGCATTTTGTGTTTCGTACACAGTGAGTAGTAGACTCTCAGATCGGATAAAATGGCTCAGACATCCTAGAGTATTCTCTGATTTTCCATTTCTTCTTTCTGGTACTGTCTACCTGCAGACATTGTGTGTATATGTGCTCCCTTATGGCTCCGAGATACCTGCCCCCCGACCAGAATTCCAGCCATGATCCAGGCAGCGAAGGAGGCAGTATAAATCTGATAGGACTTAAAAAATTTGAGGAATTTTTTTTTTAATTTACTTGAATGAGAGAGAGAGAGAGAACAAGCGGTAGGAACAGCAGAAGGAGAGGGAGAAGCAGGCTCTCCGCTGAGCAGGGAGACCAACCAAGTGGGGCTCCATCCCAGGACCCTGGGATCATGACCTGAGCCGAAGGCAGACGCTTAACCAACTGAGCAACCCAGGCACCCTAGGACTTAATAAATTAAAGTCCTTAATAAATTAGGGGCGCCTGGGTGGCTCAGTGAGTTAAAGCCTCTGCCTTCGGCTCAGGTCATGATCCCAGGGTGCTGGGATCGAGCCCCACATCGGGCTCTCTGCTCAGCGGGGAGCCTGCTTCCTCCTACCTCTCTGCCTACTTCTGATCTCTGTCTGCCAAATAAATAAATAAAATCTTAAAAAAAAATAAAGTCCTTAATAAATTAGAAACCTTTCTGGTTTGTGCAGGGAAGGTCATCCTCACCAGGGCACTGCTTCCTCCATCACAGACCAGCACTCTGTCATCGCTGCCGCTCTAAGTACAGAGATACAACTGTAGCACGGGTGGACATGTTTGCGAATGGCTCCTGTTCTCGGAACTGTTTCCCAGCATATGACAGAAAGGCAATCACACTTTTCCTTGAAACCACGTGTTAGAGAAATACCCCAAAATTTACAGAATCCTTATCCTTAATGCCCAGGTGTTTTATTCTGCGTGTTAATGGCGTGCTCATGAAGAGCTGCTTAAGCCGCAATTATTTATGGTTTTAGGGTAAAAGTCATCAAATACAGCATTATAGTGAGAATGCTCTGTTCAATCCCATTTTAATATATAACATAAATTAATGTCTTGATGCTTTTCATAACTTACTTGATAAAATATTTACATACGTTCGATTCACTTTAATTTGGATTGTTGTTTTTGTTTTTGTTTTTGTTTTTTTTATGGATTGTTTTCATTTAGGAATGTGAACAAAAGTGTATTTGGGGTGACCCCAGGAAGCTCAAGGAAGGTTTTGAGAAAAGCGACAGGTGGGAGAGGAGGAAGCCGAGATAGACTCTGTTAGCTTCAGATTCATTTGTGAATAAGGCAAATGTGTGTTGTGTGTGTTGTGTTTGTGTGACACAACAGTAACATGACCACAGGCTTAGAGGGTTTCTAAGAGGGACTTCCGTGTAGGTAACTCAAGATTGACCTGTCACTTAGTTCCTGCAGAGGTTGTCAAATTTAGCCTGCATCAGATACCGGGAGCACTTGTAAATACTGGATTTCTGTGCCTGTCCCCACACTAACTATGTCAGTGGTTCTGAGGTGCAGCCCCCAGATTTCCTTTCCTGTGTGTTCTCAGATGCCTGTCTAGGTAACATGTTGGGGACCCGTGTCTGGGGACACAATGGTAGTTGTGTTCTTCAGCAAGGGTACTGGCCTATTGCAAATGTTGTCGGATACACAGGTGTGTAGTCACGGTTTTCCAGGTGTGAATGTGGGCTCTTGGGTGCTGGGCCTTTCCTTTGTTTTTGTCATGGATTCCTGATCTGTGTTTCTGGTTCTTTGTACTGAAAGCTATTCAGTTTACATGTGTTTGGTTTGGGCTGGAATTTTCTCATGAGACTCTGAAGTCTCATGGAGGCCTTTGTGTGTGAAGACTTTTCAGTGATCATTGAGGGACAACAAGGAAAAAGAACCCGAGCACAGTCACCTTCTGGAAGGGCATTTGACCTGCCTGCCTCATGTTGCTGTGTGGAGTGCCCGTGTTTAAACCCCGACTCTACCAATATTGAGATGAGCACAACACCTTCTTTTAACTGTTTTTGTCAAAAAGAGGAGATTAATATTAGCGATAATACACAGAACCAAGAACATTAAATACATGACAGTTTTGGAGCACTAATAACCATGGGACATACATTGTATGTTCACGGAGGGCAGACACGTGTCCACTGGGAACTGCGGGCTCCCGAGTGTTTTCCAAGCCAATGCTGGCAAGTCCCTGGTCGAGTGGTTCCACGGGTTACGTTCAAACATGTGGCAGGACTGTAGGCGGTTCTCTGCTGCTGGGCAGTACCACAGGCTAGGCTCTGAGTCTGCCCCAGTTCACTGTTCAAGCTCCCTGCTCCGACAGAGAGAGGTTATGCTCAACACTTGGGCAACGCCACTGGCTTGGCACTCTCCCCAGTAGGTCTGTGAGATAGGCTCTGCGGTTGCCCAGGGCCTTTTTTCAGGATTGCTGGTGGGGGGACTAGAGGCTATGCTTAGCAGTAGAAAGTGACTTCCAGTTTGCATACTTGCTCAAATAGAACGCCCTAGAATGGCCTCTGTGCTCTAGTTCACCCTGTTGGCTGGAGACCCAAGACAGGTACAGCTGCTGACGAATCTTCTTAAGCGGGTGGGTTAAGTGGACAGAGACTGTGTGATCTCTGATTGGGTGTGATCGCAAGGAGGACTGCAGTCTGGTCTGTCAGTGTTCCAAGATCTGAGCACTCGTTGCTATGAGCCCTGCCCACCTTGTCCATGTCTCAGTGATAGCCAGTGGTCCACACCACAGATTCCTCCAGGGATTCCCATGAGCTCAGACCTCAGTGGGTCTCCCAGGAAGCAGCTTGCCATTTGGAGAATGTTGGATGCCCACTGCTTTCTTTTTCTTGGTGCAGGAATTATAGTTCCAGGTGATGAGTCATGGTAGGGCACTGTGCTGGCCTGGGGGGAGTGGGGGGCGCAGGTGCATTGTGTGGTCAATGTGAAATTAACCCTTAATTAACCTAAATTAACCTCTTAACCCTTCTAATGCTGTGCTTGTTGATCTCTGTGGTCCAGAAGGTGTTTCAGCCCCACCCCTGAGCACTGAGATTTACCCGGTGACATCTTATGTGAATAGTTGCTACTTGAGCTTATTTATGAGAAGTATTGAAGTGGCAACTATTTCAGCATCTTTTTTCTTATTTTTTAAGAGGAGGAGAGATGTGGGAGGGACAGAGGGAGTGAGAGAATCCCAAGTAGGCTCCGTTCCCTTCGTGGAGCTGGATATGGGGCTCCATCTCGCAAACCTAAGATCATGACTTGCGCTGAAATCCGTGGTCAGACTGAGCCACCCAGGCGCGTCTGTTCTCGCCATCTTGGTGATGTCAACCCTTTGTGATGATTTTTTAATGTCTCATGACCTAAAAATTTTGCCCTATATACCTGTATTTATAGATCTATATTTTATATATGTGTGTGTAAAAATATGCACACACAAAAATATAGATTGTGTTTGTTATCCTCTAGTCAAAATATTGAAGTGCTGTGTATTTAGATACTGAAGACTAACACTGTGAGTAGCAGTGACAAAGCCCCTTAGTGTTGAGGATTTTAATATATGACATTTATATTGCCGTGTCAGTTTGGTTGGTTATCACTGCATGGGGTGTTTTTGTTTGTCTCTCTTTTTTTTCTAGTTCTTTCCTCCTGTTTTCAGTATGGCTTTAGGGAAATTCCAGTGGGATATACTCAAGCAAAGTTTGGTGTTACCAGGAACATTTGGTTTATTTATGTTTAATATCCTAATGGAGATACTGGGACTTCTATTTACCAAGTTTTTATGCTTATCCTTACACCCTATGTATTTTTGTCATTATTTGTATGCTGTGTCTTCCTGTGTGTATTTTAAGGAAATAATTATACATTTCATTCTTTAACAGTTTTCTGTTAAACTTTGTATACACGGACTATATTGCTTTAGCTAGAAATTAGAGCACGCTTTTTAAAAAAAAGGCTTTTTAGGGTTGCGTGGGTGGCTCAGTGGGTTAAGCCTCTGCCTTCAGCTCAGGTAGGGTCCTGGGATCGAGCCCTGCACGGTGTGTGGGGGGGTCTCTGCCCAGCAGGGAGCCTGCTTCCCCCTCTCTCTTCTGCCTGCCTCTCTGCCTACTTGTGATTTCTCTCTCTCTGTCAAATAAATAAATAAAATCTTAACTATAAAAATAAAGGAAACTTTTAAAGGCTTTTTAAATATAGTCACAGTGTGAAATTACATCCTAATTTCAGCTTCTCAGTATATGTACGTACATTGTGATACTTATCTATTTACTTACCAGGTTTTTGATGGCACTTTTTTTTTTAAAGTAAATATGGGGAAATCATAAGTGAACAGCTGAGTGGAATTATAGAAACTGATCACATCTCTAAAAGCCACTGAGATCAAGGAATAGAATATTATTTGTCCTCTGAAATTCCCTTTGAGCCCTTCAGTAACTTTCCCCAAAGCTCAACACTCTTTTAACATGTAAGGCAAGGGAGTACTGTCCCCATTTTTGTACTTAGTGTGAAAGTAATTGGGCAACAGGAGCTCTTTTGTATTTGGCTTCTTTTCTTTCCTTCTGTCGTTTGAATTATCTGTATTCCTGCATGATGCTGTGCCTCATTCATTAGAGTGGATCGGTCCAGCTCCATTGTGCATATCAAATGACCGCGTCATTCTGCCGTTACTGGACCAGGGGATGGTCCTCAGGGCAGGACTGTCATGACTAGCACCAGCACGTGAAATTGATAATTTGCCTTTTAGTGAAACATGTACACATACCTGCTGCCTGTATTTGTGGGAGTGAATTACTGGCAAATATGTTTAGATCTGTTCACCTTTTAGAGATACTCCGAAACACTTTGCCAAAGTCATTGTACCAGTTTTCACACACACCAGCAGTGTATGGGATTTCTGGCTTATCCGCAGACTTTCTAAAGCGTGGTAGCTTGCATCCTTTTCGCGGTCGGCTCCTGGTTGCTGTGTGATGTTACCAAGTGGCGGTTTTATTTGCTTTGTTGTTGTTTTTGCTTCCTGTTAGTGTGGAACTGGGTTAGCGATAGTCTCTTTTTCAAAGTGTCTAGTTAGTTCTTACCCCTTTTTACTGTTGTGATATCTTTTTTTTTTTTTTTTGTGAGATTTATTTATTTTTTTAGACAGTGTGAGAGAGCCAAAATGGAAGGGACAGAAGGAAAAAGACTCAGGAGAACAGTCCACATTGAGCATGGTGCCTGACACGGGGCTCGGTCTCATGAGTCTGAGATCACAACCTGAGCTGAAGCCAAGAGTCTCGTGCTTAAGGGACTGTGCCATTTAGGCACCCCAGATGTTGTGATGTCTTTTTCTTCAGGTTTTATATATACGCTGAGAATGAGACCTTTGTCTTCTTTCTTAATCTACCTATGTTTTTATCTTTTGAGATTGTGATTCAGAGTTTCGTTTTTTTGTTTTTTTTTTTTTAAGATTTATTTATTTAGTTTAGAGAGAGCCTAAGGGAAAGCAGGGGGAGGGGCCAAGGGAAAGGGAGAGAGTCACAAGCAGACTTCTAGCTGAGCCTAGATCTGGGTATGGGACTCTGTCTCATGACCGGAGCTGAAATCAGGAATTGGATGCTTAATTGACGGAGCCCCCCCAGTTGCCCTGAGTTCTTAATTTGAATGTAACCCAATTTTTCATTTCACCCTTCATGGTTAGTGATTTTTCTCATTTTTAGAAATCTTCTCTTCTACCAAGACCACAGAGATAGAGTCTTTTGTGTTTTTAAAAAAAAAAAAAAATCTTTACAGTTTCAGTCAGAAATGTATTAAAAATCAATGTGTTGCATGGTCTGTGTAGTAATGGAAGTTTTATATTCTTTCTCTTTTTTCCCATCCAATTTGAGAACAAATTGACACGTATTATGAAAATGTTCTATCGTGCTTTCCTTTCATTTGCTTGCGCAAGTGTTCACGTGGATTAACATCATCACGATTTGGAGCCAACTTCTCCTGTGATGTATCCCTGTGTTTTCCTGTATGTAGAGATGGTTAGCCCTCTCCCGGGACCATATATGTCAGTTTCCACATCATACACCTTCCATGGGCCTCTGTGCTCTGATAAATGATCATTCTTATCGCCCATAGCAGATTGGCCTCCCGAAGCTTGGCGATAGCAAAAATTTACTTGTTATAGATTGTAGCTGGAATCTTGGCAAACTGATAGCTGCTCCACCATTATTCCCATCCGTACTTCACTGCAGGCAGGTCGGGTTCTATGGATGGAATTGCCAAACACAGGAGGACCGTCAGGTCATTGGTCTTTGTCTCCAAAAGCAGATTTTGGATAAAAGTATTCCTGGGGACACCTGGGTGGCTCAGTTGGTTGAGCTGCTGCCTTCGGCTCAGGTTATGATCCCAGTGTCCTGGAATCAAGTCCCACATCGGGCTCCTTGCTCGGCAGGGAGCCTGCTTCTCCCTCTGCCTCTGCCTGCCACTCTGTCTGCCTGTGCTCGCTCGCTCTCTCCCTCTCTCTCTGACAAATAAATAAATTTTAAAAAAAAATTAAAAAGTATTCCTGCCCTGAGTCTGGATACACACTTACTTGGCATGTGTACAGAGCGGCCAGGTCTGTGTCCCCTGGGGTACAGTGTGTGCCTCGGGTGTCTTCCAGACCATTAAGATTAGCTGCTTATTAGAGGAGCTTAAAGTAGAAGCTTCCGGGTACGGTGAGTTTCTCATTTTCCTCTGTCACTGACAAATGGGCCGCAAAACAGCACATGAGAATATGCATTTAGGACGCTGTCGTGGATATCAGAAGAAAACCATACATTTGTTGCATACAGCATTGTTACTCCTTGAAATTGTGTTGTGAGCTGATGATCTGGACCAGAGGTTCCTTGATTTTCATCCAGTAGAGGCACACACAGTGGGTCAGGTGTATTCACAGGGTCATTTCCTTCAGAACCCACCTGTGTTCAGGGCCACCCAAAGTATCTTTCCCTTGGGACCACCTCTGTTTTGCTTTTTTTTTTTTTTTTTTTTTTTTTTAAAACCTCTGTTTTGCTTTACACCATTTCCCTCACCTTTTAGGTCTGTGTTTTAATATTTCCCCAATAATGGTTGGTGAACATCTCCACCCCAGTCCTGTGCCCTAATTTCTATGTGTTTTCCATTTTTCAACCTTTTTACTGTAATAATCCAGGATCCCAGTGTATCCATTATGTGCTCTGCCTCGTTAAGTATGAAATCCTCTCATCCTGGAAGATGGATGCTCTCACACGGTTTAGTGTTTCTTTACCCGTGTCCTTTAGAAAGCTCACTATAGAAGTGGAAGGTAGATCCTCAGGAGTATTGGGATTTCTTCACCTGGTTGAATGCAGGGCCCACAGTGACATTGCAGAAGTGAATGATACAGCTCACCTGATTCTTCTGCATTTTATCTTACCAATCATAGCCTTGGGAAACGCTTCTTGATGCCAACTGAGTGGGTTTGCATCCTAGACCCTGTGTCAGATTAATGGATGCCAAAGGAGGTCGTATATCTATAGGAAAATTGGGCAAGAGACATGCCAGGGTCAAACTGACTGGTGGATATTCTTGGGAGGTGATTCTCTATGGGTTTAAGTTTCTCCATGTGTTATGGATGAAGGTGTTGAAAATTTTTATTCTAATCGTCATTCCATTGATGCTTGTGTATAAAAAGGCTTTGGAATACAGTGATAGTGTCTTACTTTTGAGTAGAAGACAGATTTGTTTATCATACAGGAAAACAGATGTCTCTTTCCATGGTAAAAGTTTGGGCAGATAACGCTAGATGTTCCTCTAAGATATTGGGGTTTCCTGTGCTCAGAATATCACAGATATGACCAAACCCACTGCATGTGTAGCATCTCCCTGTATCAGTTGGGGGTGGGGAGCTGGGAAGTGGAATTAGTGTGATGAAGACGTTTCTGGTGTTTGCTGTGTCATGAGCCATAAGATGCTTGGACCTTGATCTAGGAGTCTCCTGCCTTCTGCCAGCACTGGAAAATTGTTAGAGTCCAACTTGTAACATTACAGAATGTGTGTAGTCATGAAATTTTTATAGTTCTCAAGGTTATTGATGGACTTTATTCAAAAGGAAACAGTCACACATCTGTTTCTGGTTTTGTTTGTTCATTTGTGTTGTTTAGATTGTACATATAAATCATATGGTATTTGTCTGTCTTTTTCCTACTGTTTCACATAGCATAATACCTTCCACATCCATCTACATTAGCACAAACGGCAAGAACAACCCAGAAAAACCAGAAACAGACCTATAAATGCAGTGAACAACCTGCCAGTTACCAGAGTGAAATCAAGCTAGAGGATGGGCAGAATGAGTAAAGTGGAGTGGGAAGTACAGAGCTTTTAGTTACGGAATTAATAAGTCATGGGGATGAAAGATACAGCACAGGGAATAGATTCAGTGCTATTATAATAGTGCTTTATGGAGATGGACAGCAGCTCACTTGTGCTGAGCATAGTAGAACTTACGGGGTTGTGAAATCACTATGCTGTAAACCTCAACTAATGGGACACTCCATCAAGTGTACTTGCATAGAAAACAAAATAGACACAGATATGCACACACACACACACACCATTCAGCCACTTTCTGCAGAACTTGCATGTAAAGAAAGCTAATCTACTCTCCAGATGAAGCCAATCCTGGGTATGGTAGGATAGAGATTTAGGAATGCAAGTTTATAAATAACACAAGGAGAAAATGTAAACTGTGGAGACGGAGAGTGTGTCTAGCAGAGTGGAGAAGTGAATAGGAGGACACGGGAGAGCCCGGAGTACCCACAGGCTGAGCAACCTGGGAGGTAAATGGAAGAACAGTGATTTTTTTTTTTTTTTTTAAGATTTTACTTATTTATTTGACAGAGTGAGAGAGCACAAGCAGGGGGAGCAGGAGAGGGAGAGGGAGAAGCAGGCTCCCCTCCGAGTAAGGAGCCTGATGCGGGGCTCAATCCCAGGACCCTGGGATCATGAACTAAGCCGAAGGCAGATGCTCAACCGACTGAGCCATCTAGACGCCCCAAGAACAGTAATTTTTGTGAGAGCTTCTTGAATTGTTTTTTCCACAATGCGCTCGCTCTCAGTTCTCACCATTAACATGTATGTAATAATGGCCGAAGGTCTCACGAAGGCTTTTCTGTATAAGTGGATTCTTTTGGGGATATTAGAAAAGTGCGACTGATTTTCCTGCCCATGTTGATTTTAGGCAAAGTCTTTTTTTTTTTTTTTTTAATTTTTTATTTTTTTAGGCAAAGTCAGTTTTTAGGAGGAGGCTTGCATGGAAAACAGAAGAGATTCTTGTAGCATGAAGCAGTGGCTATTAGTGAAAGTATAGGGAAAACTTGGTATTTTTAGAGACTATGGGATCTCAGGGGTCCAAGCTAAGAAACCCAGCATTGAACCAGGACCAGATCCTTCCTGCATTCCTTGTCGACGTGGGAGCTGTCTCTAAGTCAGTCTCTTAACTAAAGCAACTACCCAGGCGCCCCTAGATCTTTCACATTTATACGTAGATGTACCTTGCTATGGGCACTCGCAGGTTAGAATAGAAGAACATTATCCTTGAGAGACAAAAATTTGGACAGAAGGGGCACCTGGGTTGGCTCAGTGGGCTGGGCTTTTGCCTTCGGCTCAGATCATGATCTCAGGGTCCTGGGATCAAGCCCCGAATTGGGCTCTCTGCTCAGCGGGGAGCCTGCTTCCTCCTCTCTCTCCACCTGCCTCTGCCTACTTGTGGTCTCTGTCAAATAAATAAAATCTTTTTAAAAAAAATTTGGACAGTACATTGGTCAGCATGATGATTAGGACTTGTATCTAAACTCCCAGTCCATCTGTGTTGCAGTGGAGAAAGCCCGCAATGTTTCAGGGACCCATCATGACGTGAGGGGAGGGCACCTGCTGGAGGTGAGAGGGCCACGATTCTTACACATCGGTTAGCCTCCCAAGTCTGGGTCTCTGGACCGGGTCTTTGTGATTCAGCTGATCAGAATGCCAGGAGGAGCCTGTGAAAGCCCATGATCACACCCGAAAAGACATAGTTTACAGACACGATTCCAGAGTGTGAGTCCTGTATGTGACTTGGTATTTGAATAAAATGGATGTTTTCAGGTTTACATTTAGATTATGATTTACCGACTTGTTGTTTTAGACATTTATTTCACAGCACTTGTTCTGTGGGCACCTGACACCAGGGTTTGAGGAACTGTGGGTACCCGACACCAGGGTGACCCATGACAGGTTCATACACTTCCATTTCCTCTGTCCTGTATGTCAGATCCCTCCACTGTAAGATTAATACTTTCTCTCATTTATCATCACGTACCTCGGGAGGACTTACTGAAAGATGTGTATAAATCATCTCATTTACTCTGGAAACTCCCTTCCCTGTTTCACTTTGTTTGTAGTCTGCTTTGGAACTGAAGGCTGTCTCCTGTGTTTGCTGGAGATGGCCGGTCCGTCACATGGGTCCCCCAGGTTTCCCTTTTATTCCGCAGTCACGTCACAGATAGACTCTTGCTTCTCACTTCTCTGTTGCTCTAGAGGAAGCAAACCTGCATTGTATACGTTCCACTTCTTAAATTCTGAAGTATAACTTGGCGCAAAGGTACATGAGTCAAAAACTTGATGCAGTAGGAATCTCAGAAATAATAGGTATTTCAGGTATCTCAGATTTTGTTTCTTGGTGTGTTTGTCAGTCAAAAAAACCTTTTTCCACAAATAAATGTATAAGTTTTATGCCACTGAAGACGTTTCTTAGTTATCTAATACTTCTATTATTTTTTATTTAATTTGTAATTTCTGTGTTTTATGGTCACTTATATCTTTTAGTTGATATGTTCAGTGGTTTATTTTATTGTATTTTAAAGATTTTATTTATTTATTTGAGAGAAAGACAGAGAGATCACAAGTAGGCAGAGCAGCAGGCAGAGAGAGAGGGGGAAGCGGGTTCCCCGCTGAGCCAAGAGCCGGATGCGGGGCTCGATCCCAGGACCTTGAGATCATGGCCGGAGCTGAAGGCAGAGGCTTAACCCACTGAGCCACCCAGGAGCACCAATGTTCAGTGGTTTAATCCTGTTTGCATTCCCATTGTCACTTTGAAACCTACTGTGAACTTTTTTCTAGAGTTGCCTCTGTATACCCCTCTATGTGTTCCTCTTACACAAAAGTCAGCATCATACAGTCTGGGGTAAAACTCAGGCTCTCCTATTACGGAAGTTTTGCCAAGATTTTTATTTGAAAGGTGAGGAACAATTCTACTGTTCTCATAGGTTAGGGTGGATTCATGGGTGAGTTTATGAAGCAGTGTTGGAATGTTATGGAGTAGATAGCGTATGTTCAAGAAGATTGTTGTTTCTGTTCTTGGCATTAGAAGTTGTAATTGCCACAATATTCTTTACATTCAAAATCATTCATGATTTCCTCTAATTTTTTTTTTAAATTTAGTAGTCTGGCTATTGAACTTAGAAGTTGGCATCACTTGCTAACTTGTGGGAAATGTGGAAACTGAGAGCCCACCTAGAAGTCCAAATCAGAATGTGAATTTTAACAAGATCTTCAGATCATTGTCATGCACATTAGTTCAGGGAAGTAGACCTCTAGCTCACCCATTTCCATTGTTCTATCCCTGTCTTTCTGTCTACAGTACATTATGTTGACAGCTATGCTTTGTAGTGTGTTTTAAATCAGAAAGTATGGTGCCACCAATAAACCTTCCTTTTCAAGACCGTTCTGGGTGTGTGTTATCCTGTAACATCCATAGGAGTGTTAAGAGGGGTTTTGTTTCTTTGCCAAAAATGGCACTTGGATTTTGCTAGAGATTGCATTACGTCCAATGTTTTATTACTTATTCTGATCTGTATTTAATGTATTTCTGATTTTTCTTTGTTATTTCCTTCCTCAGCTAAATATCAATTATGTTCCTTCTTTTTCTAGTTCATTGTTTGTAATGTTAAGTTGCTTATTTGAATTTTTTTTCTTAAGTGTTTATAGCATAAGAAAATTAAAAGTGGAGTGTCTACAAGGGAAAATTAGCAGAAATAAACAATATAAGTGATGACCAAAAAATGAAATACTGTAAAAAGTGAAAATAAGAATTCTTTAGGGTTTTCTATTGATCATGTCATCTGTGAACGGCGATAGTTTTTCTTTTTTCTTTCCTTTTTTTTTTTTTTAAAGATTTTATTTATGTATTTGACAGAGAGAGACAGCAAGAGAGGGAACACGAGCAGGAGGAGTGGGAGAGGGAGAAGCAGGCTTCCCGCTGAGCAGGGATCCCAATGCAGGGCTCAATCCCAGAACCCTGGGACCATGACCTGAGCCTAAGGCAGATGCTTAGGGACTGAACCACCCAGGTGCCCCTCATTTTCTTTTCAATTGGATTTCTTTTATGTATTTTTTCTCTCCTAATTGTTCTGACTAGAATATCTAATACTGTGTTGATTGGAAGTGGTGACGTCTCTTTATCACCTTGTTTCTGATTATAAAGGAGACGTTTTCAATCTTTTACTATTAAATGTTAGATTTCTGCTTTTTGTACATATATGGCCTTTATTCAGTGGGGGTAGTTTCTTTTTATTTCTACCATTGAGTGTTTTTAATCATGAAATGGTGTCCAGTATGCTCACATTCTTGTTCTACATGAATTAATGTGATCATATTTGATCTTCATTCTATTGATGTATAATCTTTAATTTACAGATTTCAGTATGTTGAAACACACTTGAATTCCAGGAAGAATTCTCACTTGATTATGTTGTAAAATAGTAGAAGGTGCTTCTGATTCACTCTGCTTCCTTTTACCGTGGTCTTTATATGACGATTCTTGAAGATAGCGGCTGGTACTCTGCTTATGGTATCTTCCTTGGCTCTGCAAATGTGGTAGTGCTAGCGTCACAGAGAGTGTCGGATAATTTCCCTTCTCTTCGCCTCTTGGGAATGATCACATTACATGTTCCTTCGAATTATCCAGTGAATTCATCTGGCACAGGACTTCTCTTGGTTGGGCGTTTCTTTTATTTTTCAATCCTACTCAGTAGTGGTAGATGAGGGTTTTTCGTTTTGTTTTAAATTCATGATGGAGTCAGGTAGGTGATACATTTTCTAAAATTTATACACCTTGTTTGGTTATCTATCTCTGGGCATATAATTACCCATCATCACCTCTTATAATTTTTTTATTTGTATGGTATCAGTTATACTGTGTCTGCTTTCACTTCTTCAGTTCTGATTTTAGTTGGTCTTCTCTCTTTCATTCTTACTTGATTTAGTTAAAAGTATGTCAATGCTGTTGCTCTTTTCTGAAAACCAGCTATTCCTATTGATATTTTTCTGTTTTTGCTATATCTTATTTGTATTTTAAGTTTAAATTTTCTCCCTGCTGCTAATTTTAGGCTCAAATGGTACTTTTCCTGATTTTTTTAGGTATGGGAAAGTGCTGTGTCCTCTAGCATGACAAGACTACAGAACTATCTTTTAGGCTATGTCACGAGTACATTGTCTGCAAGTTTGTGTCTCCCTGGAGGAGTGAAGTTCTGATGATTCCTTCTCAGCCATCTTGCTGACGTTCTCTGATTGATTTTATTTTTCCGTATTAGAAGTTTTCATTATATTCATCTGAGAGTAGTAAGTGGAATGATTTTACTTTTCTCTTATTCGATATCTTTCAGCTGTATCTTCACATGGCACCCAGAGTTTCCTGCCAAAGCTGTGCATAGAAGCTTCTTTCCAAAACGTGGCAGTGGGTAGATATAAACATAGTGCCCTTGAGGATTTACCCTTAATGATAGACTGGAAAAATGATGGGGAGAGTAAAGGGCATCAAAGATATCATGAAGGACATATCCAAACTGAGACAACTGTCCATAATATGAATCTGACTGCCCAAAATGGTGAAGGATATAAAACACCTTGGAAAACATCCCTTCTTAATCCTGCTTCTTCTGCACAGCAGTGTCTTTCTGTAAGCAAGTGCTCAGATCAAGTGGTCAAACATACTTATCTGGAGAATGAAAATTTGGAAAATCTGGAAAGTTACCTACTCCCTCCTAAAAGTAATTATTTGAACCATTTTGAAAGTAGGATTGGATTGACCCTTGAGTCAAATATTTCTGAAAATCAGAGATTTAAAACTGAAGAACAAACTACTATGTGGGATCCGTTTGAAAGGTCCTTCACCGAGCAGCTGACTCTCCAAAATTACCAGAACATACTCGATGGAAACGGAATTGTTCAATACAGTGAATCTGAGAAAAAATTTAACCTGGGTTCAAATATTAATATATGTCTGAGGACTCATTTTCCAGAGAATCGTTACAACTTTGATAAATTTGAGGAAGTCCTTTTTCAAAGCTCCAACCTTATTGTATATAAGAGTATGCCTATGGGACAGAATCCTTATAAATACAATGAATTTGGGAAATCTGTTAACCAGTCCTCCAGTGTTGGTGATTATCAGAGAATTCACATGGAAAAAAACTCATACAGATGTAATAAACCTGGGAACATGTTTAGTCAAGCCTCGGGACTAAATATTGATAATACAGTCGGCACTGGACAGGAAAGTTACATTTGTGATGAATGTGGCAAAGCCTTCGACTGGCACTCAACACTATCTCAACATCAGCCAATGCATATTGGAGAGAAACCTTACCAGTGTGGACAATGTGGCAAGGCCTTTAACCAGAACTCAATGCTTACTCGACATCAAAGAATTCATACTGGAGAGAAGCCTTACCAATGTGAACAATGTGGCAAGGCCTTTAACCAGCACTCAAACCTTACTCAGCATCACAGAATTCATACTGGAGAGAAACCTTACAAATGTAAAGAATGTGGCCAGGCCTTTAACCATCACTCAAGCCTTACTCAACATCACAGAATTCACAGTGGTGAAAAACCTTACATATGTAAAGAATGTGGCAAGGCCTTTAACCTACACTCAAATCTTACTCAACATCACAGAATTCATACTGGAGAGAAACCTTACATATGTAAAGAATGTGGAAAAGCCTTTAATCGGCACTCATACCTTGTTCGACATCACAGAATTCATACTGGAGAGAGACCTTTTGTGTGCAAAGAATGTGGCAAGGCCTTTAACCAACACTCAAAGCTTACTGAACATCACAGAATTCATACTGGAGAGAGACCTTTCGTATGCAAAGATTGTGGAAAGGCGTTTAACCGGCACTCACACCTGACTCGACATTACAGAATTCATACTGGAGAGAGACCTTACATATGTAAGGAATGTGGCCACGCCTTTATCCAGCACTCACACCTGCGTCAGCATCACAGAACTCATACTTGAGGTCAGAAACCTTACCCAAGTAATGAGTGTGGGAAGGCCTTTCATCACTGTTCAACCTTTACTCATTACGGCAGAATTCACAGTGGAGCCAACATTACAAATGTAAAGAACGTGAGAAAACGTTTAAGGACGACTCACCCCTTACTCCACATCAGAGAATTCATGTTGGAGAGGAACCGTGAAATTGTTAAGAATGTGGCAAGGCCTTTAAGCAATGTTAAAAAAAAAAAAAAAAAAAAAAAAAAAAACCCGATTCCTCATCAGAGAATTTATGCTAGAGTGGATTTTGCAAATATAAAGAATTTGGCATGGTCTTTAATAAGAGGTCAAGCCTCATTCAACATCTCAGAATTCACACTGAGAAAAAAGTTATAAATGTAAAGAACATGGGCAAACTTTTAAGCTGCTCAACCCTTTTCCGTATCTCAGAGTTTATACTGAGGAGAAAGATTACAATACAAGGGGTGTGTCAAGCCTCTAGCTGCCATTCACAGCCTACTCAGTTATCATACAGGATAGAAACTGTGAAATGCAGACAAAGTTGCAGTGCCTTTAACTGGAATTCAGTCTCTACTCCGTATCCCCAAATGCATCCTATCAAACCCTAAAAACATCATGACTGAGGAAAGACCTTCATTTTAAATATTCACTGTAGCAAACACCAGAGAGTGCATACACGAAAGCAACTTGAAAGATGTAAATATTTAGAAATGTATGTAAGTGAACATCAAATGTCAATAAATATCACAGAAATCGAGTAGAAAGCAGTACATGAGTCAATCTATTCAGACGTTACATCAAAGTATTCCTTATAAGGAATAATACGAAGTTAAACACTTAGTGTATATGTTATTATGCTTCAAAAGAACAAGTGGATGGATTTTTACATGAGTACAATTAATTTCTGTATGTGCTTTTATTTTTTTTCATTGATCCTATCTGGGATTTGTGACTAGCAAATATTAATGTATTTGTCTCAGATCAGTTCAGAAAATTCATTTATTCCTAGTGGGTGTGTGGAAGTATGTGGCTGATTGTTGCTGTATCAGAGATACGAGACGCCCTTCTTCATTTGTTCGGACTCGATATCTAATTGTCCATGGAAGAAGGACGATGTAATACACAATATGTGAAGAAAATCTAAATGCAGATGCTATTTGCAGTTATAACATTAATGTCAGTTATCATGAAAGGGGTGTTCAGAACAACATTCTTCTCCATTTATTAAGCTAAAGAACCCCTGGATAGTATAAATAAAACATTTTACCATCTGGTCTCTGAGGAAAAAGAGGTGGCAGTCCAGTAAAATGTATCCTCATAATAGCTGTAGTTACAAGTAGAGAATGTCCGGGGATGCAGTTGAAATGAAATTCTCACAAGATACCAGAAGAGGGTCGTTAATTCATCCCTAAAATGATATATAATTATATATACACATTTTTTAAGAATGACCTCATGCCTGAAAATGATGGAAATCATTACTTCCACACCATTATATCTGCAGATGAGTGCTTTTTAACACTTGTATTCTGCATTTTGCCTAAGGATCATAGAGTACATTTGAAATTCATAAATTAGTTTGTGTGTGAGCTTAACCTATTTTAATTAATAAAACATAATCTTTAATGTATTACCATGGATGAGTAATGAATGACGTGTTATCCCACCACTGATGTTAACCTATCTAAAGGTTGTAGGTAACTGGTGGAATCTGTCACATATTTGGTAATAAGAGTGAAATAGTATACATAGTCCTCCATTCTTTCATTGGCCTTAACGTTTAAGTGATTATTTTTCCCTAGTTTATCTAGTGTCATTTTCCCCTCTTAGGGACTAGCTGGATACTATCGTGGACATGTTGCAGATTACATGGCAGTCTTACTGTCTGATTAGCTCAAGTACTCCATAATAATGCTGCTTGGGGTACGTTTTGTGTAGCCAGTGATTTTGCAGGGGCCTTGAGCTGACACCAGCTCCTCTTGCTAGTGCATTCCCTAGACAACACTCTGCAGAGTCACAGGTTCCTGTAACTTCTGTTCACCTCTCCAGTCCACCCTTGTGAGCAAACATGTACCCGGAGTACCATGACTTTCCCTCATGTGTCCATGAGAGAAGACTCCCACGGAGCTTACCTAACCCTGTTTTAGTTCGAATGCCCCAATCTGGACTTAGTCCTGGGACATTAAAGCACGGCACCATGGCCCCAAATAAAGGTACGTGCACCACCTCGTGTGTAAGGGTGTTGTTCTGATTTTTCTATGAAGTAAGCATGCACTCATACCAATGCTTGGTGTGTGCTAGGTACCCTAGAAGTAGGAGAAACCTTTTCCAGTAGGACTGATACGTAGCCTCAAGGAAGAGGTAGGAAATACAGAGGATGAGGAACTGGCATGAATTCTGCATGTGGAGAGAGGATACCTTTCCTGGGTTGCACAACTGACCCCCTGCCTTTAGAAAAAGAACTTCTCCTTATTTCCTAGTGATCTCCAGATCTGCAGTTCCATTTATCCTCATTTCCCTTTCCAGCTGTTCAGGCATCACAGACATTCTTTGCTTGTGCTGTACCTAGTTTCCTCAGTAAACACTGAAGGAGACTAGAGAAATGTAAGGCCAGTGGATGTTCAGACGTTGAACCCGGGCTGTAAAACACAAGGAAGCCACCACCATCCTTAGAAAGATAAGATCTATTGAAAGAAAATGTGAGGGGTGCCTGGGTGGCTCAGTGGGTTAAGCATCTGCCTTCGACTCAGGTCATGATCTCGGGGTCCTAGGATGGAGCCCCTCGTTTGGTCTCCCTGCTCAGCGGGGAGCCTACTTCTCCCTCATTCTTGGCCTGTCTCCCCCCCACCTTATGCAGTCTCTCTCTCTCTCTCTCTCTCTGAAATAAATAAATAAATAAAATCTTAAGAAAAAAAAAGTGTGAAGAACTCTTTACAGTGTGGGGAGGGCACCAGACAGGTGGCCCCTTCCAGCCTCTCCTAAGGCACAGGCAGCTTTGGGTTGGGTCATCTAATGAATGAATACATGTAATGTGGGTAAGAAACTGGCAAATGTGGGTTTCTGAAGAGTAGGGAACTCCTGCTTTGTTTTCATGATTTAATTGAATCCCGTGCATTCCTGAAGACCAGATTCTTCTGGATGATCGTGATGACTGTATTTGCCCAGTTCTAGATCAGTGGTAACTGGTGGAGGAAAGGTATTCAATGATGCAATCATTTGGGCGTAGCTTTGAAATATCACATGGTAGGGACGCCTGGGTGGCTCAGTGGGTTAAGCATCTGCCTTCAGCTCAGGTCAGGATCCCAGGCTGCTGGGATCAAATCCCACATTGAGCTCCTTTCTCAGTGGGGAGCCTGCTTCTCCCTCTCCCTCTGCCTGCAGCTCCCCCTGCTTGTGCTCTCTCTCTCTCTCTCTCTCTGATAAATGAATTAATTAAAAATCTTTTAAATCAAATCCCATGGTAAAATAGATGTTGGAGATGAAGACTTTGGGATGGTGGCATAGGCAGGATCAGCAAGGCATGTCCTGTGGTTACATCCAAGCACTAGTATCCCAGGTCCATGACCCCAGCCACATTTAGAACCATTGTTGATCGTGACATTTCATGAAGGTTCATGCACTGCTGTGTGGAAGCTTCCACCCTTCAGTCAGCCCCGTTCCGGGTACGGTCCCATTCTCTGGCTTTGTCTGTGCCATGGACTTGTTGGAGGGGTGGTTCAACAGTCAGTGCCAGTTACCATCTCCGTTCAGATATTCTGGCCCGAGCGTTCATTGACTGATAAATGAATAAAGACACTGTGTGTGTGTGTGTGTGTGTGTGTGTGTGTGTGTGTTGGGAAGGGGGGTAAATGGTATATCCTACCATAAAAAGGAATTTAATCTGGCCATCTGCAATGACATGGATGGAGCTAGAGAGTATTCTAAGCGAAAGATGTTAAAGAGAAATTTTCAATCGTATGTGGTATATAAGAAACAAAATAAAAAAGAAGACAAATCATGAAACAACCTAAGTTTAGAGAAGAAACTGATAGTTGCCAGAGTGAAGGTCGGTTGAGGGATGGGTTAAATAAATGACGGGAATTAGGAGTGATAGGTGTTGAACAATGCGTATTGCATGGAATTATTGTCACTGTTGTACCCCTGGAGTTAATATTACAGTGTATATTAACTAACTGGAATTGAAAAAGAAATCCTTTTAAATGTATTGTTTTTTTTACAGATTTAAGAAAAGTTTCCCACCCCTTTTTTTTTAAGATTTTATTTATTCATTTGAGAGAAAGAGAAAGCATAAGCAGGGGAGGAGGAGAGGGAGAAGCGGACACTCCGCTGAGCAGGTTGCCAGATGTGGGGCTCAGTCACAGGACCCCCAGATCATGACCTGAGCCAAAGGCAGATGCTCAACCATCTGAGCCACTCAGGCACCCCTAGAAAACTCTCTTAAGTTAACTGACATGTAGCAGGGCATAAAATATACCTCTGTAAGCCAGTTGAAACATTTTGTCTTTTCTCTCTACCTGATTATTCCAGAATCCAGAAAGTTGGAGTAACTGTTATATTTTAGCCAAAATATGTGTTTGCAATTTCAATTTCAATAAGGATCTGTTCTCATTGGGAGGAGACACAATTGAAAACACTGGTTATGGGGTGTCTGGGTGGCTCAGTGGGTTAAGCATCTGCCTTTAGCTCAGGTCATGGTCCCAGGGTCCTGGGATTGAGCCCCGCATCGGGCTCTCTGCTC
>PISX010022316.1:0-31980 GCA_004024625.1 Mellivora capensis | reverse complement strand
TATATCTATATATTATAGATATTATTATAACTATAATAAATAATCATATATTTATAACTATATATAATTATTATATATAATATATCATACAATATAATACTATTATTATAATTATAATTATAAAGTTTATTAACCTATTAGTAATTAGAGCTATCCCCCAAATAGGGAGGATTGCTTGTCAAGCTCCGAGCACCTGCCATGGGGCAAACCCACGCTTGTTACTCTCAGTCTGGCCAGAAGAGGATTTCTAAAGTAGTCTCGAAGCTCCATGGGCCCAGCCCCTCCAAAAGCCTCCTCAATCCAGATTTAGGGAGAAACTACATTTATTGAGAAAGGAGTTGCTTACCGGCCAGGAGTGTTGAAATAATGTCTTCCTCCACATTCTCTGAAGCTTAAACACAAGAACAAAAAGTCGTCGAATTCCAAGACCCTTTCGAAGGGAGAGCTCAAAGAATTGCAGATCTTTGCCACACACTTTGAGGCCCCGGTCAAGCTGAGACGATTCCTGTGGAAGGAAGGCTTTCTGTCTTCATGGTGCAGCCGTGGGTAAGCAGCCGACTCCGAAAGCCTGGTCGTGTTCACTAACCAGTCACATCCTTAGCTGTGACAAATGTATATTAATTTGCCTTGTATGTTGCACTAACATCCAGAAAATAGAGCTTTTCAAAAAATTGTAATTCAGGGGTGCATGGTTGGCTCAGTCAGAGGAGCATGTGACTCTTGATCTTGAATCTTCAGATTCATCCTCTATTTAAAAAGTCTATGTCACAGAGTTGTTTTGAGAATTCATTGAGATAACATGAGTAAAGTTCCTGATATTAGTAGGCATTTGATGCTAGCTCTGTTACATATCTTATCATATAGTCTCATGAATAGGAGATAGGGGTTCTTTTCCTGGGATCCAAAGCCAGCACGGGGAGAGGATGACAGGCAGGCAAATGTCTTGTGTGTACATCTAATTTTTTTTTTCTGGTGCAAGAGTCTATGGCTCTTTTCTCATATTCCCAAAAGAGTAGGTGACCTGTCCTCCAGCCCCCCACTGGAACCAGTAAATGTTAGTGAGCCTGGAGATTGAGACTTGAGTCCTTCAGATTCAGAAATGAATTGAATCTTTCATATTTTTGCCCTCAGCGCAGCTGGGCACATAGCTGGACCTGGGTCTTTCAGTTTCCCTCCCCCTGAGCACGGAGCTGGACACGCAGCCAGCTCTCGGTGATTGCCTGAAACAATTTCACTGGAATTCAGTGGTGGATGTCAAGGTCTAGGAGGGTGGGGTTCCTGATGTTGCCCGCCTGCCTTCCTTCCATACAAAGATGCCCACTGTGAAAAGATTTCCAAAATCACTTCTCTTGTCTGACAACAATTATCCAAAGCTGAGTATTCCAAATGTTGCATCGGAAAAGGATGCTGATTACACCAGTCCAACTGCACTATGACGTCTACTGCTGGAGGACTGGTACGAGGGTGGCAGGCGTGGCTGTGCATACAGCAAGTCTGTCGGACTGTATTAGCCCTCGCTGCTCTTCCCTCACTCAAATACCTTGAAATAATAGCGACTACCGTGCAAAGTATGGAAACACAAGCTATTCATTTTTTATTTTTAACCCATCCACTTGTGGGCTGTTATACCCACCTCAACTGAAAAAGGACTTACGTATACTTAGATACTGATTTCCAATTAAGGTCTTTAATAGATCTTGCCTTCCTCTGTGAGATCTGGGTATTTATATCATGTACTCCTGTAAATCTCATTGAATTAAGAAAGTTTACATTTTACTTCAATTCTGAAGGGTGAGTAATAATTTTCAAACAATAAGAAGTAGCAGATTAAGGAAGGATTTTAGTAAGCATCCGAAATACACATCCTGCAAGTGAACACGATCAGTGAGAGAGGCAGTCGGAGCAAGGAGAAGAATATGCAATGGAACAAAGTTGGTTAGTGGATGAGAGTGAACCACAAATTTGGCTCTAGACAGCTGTCAAAGCAAAGAAAAACCACAGAATTTTCAGTGTCTAGAAGGTAAAAAAAAAAAAAAAAAAGGTCAATTTGTCAAGCCAGGACTGAGACAAATTTCTGAATTTGTCTGAATTGTCTGAAAGCGGTGAAGGGGCAGGCAGATCATTGCAATTACCTTGCATGGATTTAATAGAGATTATCTGGCTGCTTCTTGTAGAGGCCCCCAGTGAGGCCAATCCTCTAACACCAAATGCAGTTCGGGGGGAAAAAAACCATTCTGGGAGGCACCAGCAATGCTCTTGAAGAACACTTTTCTAATGGATTGGCTAGAATGCAAAGAAAAGATTCAGATGGAAAAAAAAAAAAAAAGAATTGCCTAGAGCAACGGAGTGTGTGCATATCCATTGGGCAGTCCTCCCTGAAGAATATGTTCTTGTTCCCAAGCCTCATAGAGTGGGGGGAGCTGTTCTCTGGGAGACACACCTGGAGTATAGATGTTTTATGCAGTTTACCAAGTGGAGAGTAGAATGCCCATCCTTCCATGAAAATCACAAAGCCTCAGAAAAAAATATGCGTGTCCTGATCTGCACGGGGGTGGGCTGACTGTGTATGCAAACAGGGCCAAGAATTTCTCCTGAAACACACACAAATAGACCACCTGGGGCTCAGCATGCTACACCAGAGAGCAAGACAGCACGAATGGCAGTCTGGGCGCTCTTTCAAAGCAGGCGTTACCCATCCAGCCAGTGGAGACTGTACCCAGAATTGCAAGGTCTGACAAATTGCCATGGTAATCACAGTGTGTTTCTGGGTGTGATGGCTCATTATCTAGTCGTCAAGGCAATTGGAGATATTTTTGCTTCTTTGTTAGATAGGGCCAGGAGGATCAGGGAGAGGGGATCGTTCTGAAGAGACTCAGAGGCCCAGTGCTAGAAGTCAAGGAGAGAGAGGGAAGGAGGTGAGGAGAGGGAGGGAGAAGGAAAGGCAGGAGAGCTGTTTAGGGAATGAAGGGGAACAGGAGCTAAAAGGTAGCCGTGGTGTGGGAAGGGAGGAGAGCACAGGGGTTTTACAGTCTGAATGTTTCTATCCCCCTACCTGCAAATTTATATGTTGAAACCAACCCCTCCCATGCCCTGTCAGCTGGTGTTAGGAGTTGGGGTCTCTGGGAGGTGATTCAATCATGAGGGTAGACCCCTCCTGAATGGGATTAGTGCCCTTAGAAAAGAGGCCCCTGAGAGCTCCCTCGCCTCCTTTCCTGCCATGGGAAGACACATAAGACACAATCCATGAACAAGGAAGACAGGACTCTCACCAGCACCCAACTGTGCTGGCACTTTGATCTCAGGCGTCCAGTCTCCATAACTATGAGAAATACATTTCTTTTGTTCACAAGCTACAAAGCCTATGGGACTTAATTACAGCAGCCTGAGTAGACTAAGATAGGGGTCCCTGCCTGAGAGCCAGCCCCAGGGCTCCACACCTCTCAGAGGAGCTCAAATTAGTGGTCAAGCTCAGGGTCTGTGGTCAGTGGATCCTGGCACAGAACCTCTCTTTGCCTGTTCTCAGTAAGTGAAGGACTTTGGGTGGTTTCCCTTGTGGGACTCCTGAAACCCCAGATAGGGAGGAGTCTGAGTAACCGACTTCTGCACAGACACACAGACACGGCCTATATGGCTGGTGTTCTCTGCACAACCACCTTCTCCTTGTTAACGGGGCTCCAGGCCATCTATTTGGCGGTATTTTCCCAGGCTTCTTGGTAGGAAAGCATTCAAGCTCAATATATATATATATATATATATATATATATATATATATATATATATTGCATATTTTCATTTTTCCTATGGCTGGTCCAGCCTTCAGAAATAAGGTTATGACTACCAGGAATAATCCACTCCAACAAAGGCTTGGTCTAGATCTTGTTCCTATGGAAGGAACTATCTGCCTGTAGTTTTGTGGATGATAATTCCTGGCTATGTTCATTGCAAACAAGGAGGGAGAGAAGGCAGTTCAACAGTCCTGAGCTCTACTTGATTATTTTGTTTAAATGTTATTTTTCTGTGCTCTTATTTAGAATCTAGATTAGTCTGCAGCTCTGACAGCTCCTTCCCAGGGGACAGGCCTCACTTCCCCTTCAGCTGAGGACTGGGGCAGGCCCTGTGGGTATAGTAACTCAGCTAGGCCTCCCCTGTGTGTGGATCCTTATTTGCTCAGGTCCTTGCTCTCTGCGGGGCCCCGAAGGGGGCTTGGTGCTTGTGAGTGTGCCCCCAACTGGGGTGATAAGATGATGAGAGGATAGGCTCATGAGCCACTGTGTGATCGATAGATCACCCCAGCAAGTGATTTACAGTCTCGAAAATGACTGACATTTTGACTCTGCGAGTGGGAGAATGAAAATGCTGTCAGCAGGAATTGGAATTTAGGAGGACTTGGTAGGGGGAGCAAGATGGCAGATCTGAACACGGAGCACACAGTGGAGCTATGCACAGGGAGAGAGTGGGCGATAAGGTGGTCTGGCCCTGCAGAGAGGGGCAGGACGCGGGGGCATCAATGCCCGAGAGAGGTCATCACTGCTATGGGATCCCTTGTTCAGAGACAGGAGGATGAGAGAGGCGAGGGAGGAATGGGGAATCCTTAGTTTGAACAAGGACAAGGAGGAATTGGAAGCTGCCAAGGAATCTGGGAACCCCGCAGAGAAGAGGAAGGAGTCCTGACTGTCCGGTGTTATTAAACAAAGTGCTTAACTGTTCATCAGAGAAATCAGCTCTGCTAATTTTAGAAGAAAACACGCCTATTTAAAACTTGCCTGGGTGGCTTCCAGAATCTGTAGAAGGGCTGTAAAAAACAGGCTTGGAGCTCTGCAAGGAGGAACCAGCACGGAGACTGCCACTCTGCCCAGGAGTGCGGGGTGTGCGGCTGGTGTCTCAGACACCTTGAGCTCTGGATGCCAGCATCTCTCTGAGAACCATGGCCACTGCCTTCCCCAGGAACTCAGGCTTGAACTCAGCATTTCAGCCAAAGAGAGAGCCTCCTGGTCCTTGCTTCTTTGCAACAGTAAACCCCGATGCCAAGCCTGGGGGCAGCAGGGTCTGATGATCAGAGTTTAGGGCCTCACAGTTGCACTCCGGCTGCGAGGGAGGCTGGGGAAAATCTCTAGCACATGTAGCTTCTCCCCTGGGAGGTGGAGTTATAAAGACGGCAGAGCAGAGCGACAGGGGACATCGGAGTACTTACATTTGTGTTTGGAGAGGGGCGGAGGGAGGGTCAGGAGAGTTGAGAGGAGAGCATACAACATGGGAAGAACATTCCAGAAGAAAGGAAGAGATGGAGGAGGCCTTAGGAAGACAGCCTCCCCTGGCTCAGGACAAGGTTATTGACACAGGAGTAGGTGGCACCCTGAGGGTCATAGCACCTGAGGCTTTGGGTGGCAGGGTTCTGGGAAGCGGGAGCTCAGAGAATTCGGGGTGCACCACTGAAGGTGGAGAACAGCCTGAAGCCCTCCGCTTCTGTGAGGATCCCGCTCCATGGGCGGCTGGACAGTCAGCAGCAGGTCTTATACGGAATCTGTAGGCCAATATAGCAAATACCGATTATTTCCCTATAATCTTCCAGGAGTTCCATATTCTTTTCTATTGGCTCCCCAGTCCCCTGGCGGGAGAGGCTCTCCCAGGGCTGCCTCTCACGGAAGCCTCCCCTCTCCGGAAGTCGAGGGAGCAGATCTTCCCTCTTCTGTCTGTCCAGGACCCTGCAGCCTGGCCTTGGGGTTTCTTGTTGATGCTGCTCACTTTCCACTCTCCCTATTTCTTCTGTGAGCTTCTCAGGCCATTCCTAAAATTTCCCTCTTGCATTAGAAACCAGCTCCAAGTCCACCACATTTGCCAGTTATATCTTGTCATCTCTGCTCTGTGGTCCCAATTCCACCTGCAGAACTAATAGACACCCCCCCCTCCCCGCCGCCCACACACACTAGCAACCCTCAGTGCTATATGAACAGAGGGTTCTTTAGAGGGAATGTTCGCTTCCCCTGATGGAGAAATACAATTTGATAGATACTGCTTATGATTGTAGTCAATTTCCTAACAGCTGTACCTTACTTATGATCAACTACCTCCCAGCTCCCCGCTCCCCTTGCAGGTGCTGTCGAATTAGAACGCTCTCATCCTGTTCTTAGACACAAAGACAAACATACCTAGGAGCACATGCGGTTTTGTCTGCCTACCGCTCCTCCTGTGCTTATCATGGGGCTGTCACTCAGCCTGCCACCCTATCGCCATCTACAAGGCTGGGCCCAGTAACCCAGGCTTGGCCAATGGTATCACCTCCTACACCGAGCAACAGCTCAGCCTGTGACTAAAGAATCTTTCTCTAATTGGAATACCAAGAAGTTCTCTCTTGCTGCTGGTCTTCTGCTAAGACATCATAAGCTTGGGGCCACAAGGGTACTTCCTTAGCTATGTAGGAGAAGTCCATTTACAGTGGGAGACACAAGAGCCAGCCCCACAAGGAAAGCAGAGCTCAAAGACAGAAAGAAATAGAATCCCAATGACATTGACTGGGTCACTGGATTTAGCTCTGCTAGAGTCACTAAATATCCTTCCCTTCTCTCTCTCTCTCTCTCTCCCTTTCTTTCTTTTAAAGACTTATTTATTTATTTGACGGGAGGAGGGAGAGGGAGCACAAGCAGGGGGAGTGGCAGAGGCCGAGGGAAAAGCTCTTGATCCCAGGACCCCAGGATCATGGCCCGAGCTGAAGGCAGACACAGCTGAAGGCAGATGGTTCACCTACTGAGCCACCCTGTCACCCCTAAATATCCTTTCTGTTTAAGCTGGTTGAATTGGTTTTTGTCACCTCCAAGTAGATGAGCCCTGATGAATAATAACACTTAAAAAGAATTAGAATGAAAGTAATACTCTTAATTGTGCAAAACAGGTAAAAGTAAAACAAATAAATTGTTCTTCATTCTATTTTTAGTTATACAAAAAATGGTATACTACCTTACACATTTTGTGTGTGTGTGTGTAGATGTGTGACTGTAAGGTTTGATCACAAATTTCTCCCTCCAGAACTCACGCCTCTTTACAAGGTAAGTGCTGCCGTTCCTCTCATGTGCGGTGGAGTTCATCTCTCTCTCCCTCTCTGAATCCGGCTGGCCTTGTGGTTTGAATCTTAGTATGCACCACAAAAGATGCTTATGACCTTCCCAGGCCCTCCAGCTTCTGTCATTACCCTCTCAAAAGAGAGGACCAGGTGAAAAAGCCAGTCTAGCCTCCTGGAGGATGAGGCCATAGTGGGGCCACCAAGCCAGTCCATGACCAGGAAGGCATGTGAGGCCCTCTGGAGCCTGCCAGGATGGCTCGCCCTTTAGCTGAATGTTATTGTGTAAGTGACTCTAAAGCAGCCAAGTGAAACCAGCAAAGGAATTGCCTGGTGACCCAGAGAATTAGGAGAAATAATAAATCTTAATTGTTTTAAGGCACCAAGATTTGGGGTGGTTAATTACGCAGCCAAGGCCAACTGAAACACATTATATTCTGTATGTTTCATGTAACTGCAGCTCGTCATTCCCTCCAGATTACTAATGTATTTGTTAAAATTCTCTTTGGTTGCAACCCATCTGAAACTAACTGGGACTTAAGCAAAAGTGAAGAGCATTAGAAAGTTTCTGGAGGTATCCCAAGGAACAAAAGGTAAAGTTGGGGAGGGGAGAAGTCAGGGCCACTGTGAGGACATCAGCGGTGGGGGTCATGGAGTGTCCGTCCGGAAAAGTGCCATTAACCACCAAGTGGTAGTGATTCCGGCACTGCTAACTTCAAGTTCTCAGGGCAGTCTGACGCGTCCCACTTGGGCAGTATCTACCTCTGTATCCTTCAGCTACGATGAGGGGCTGGGACAGAACACAAAGGCAGAAGCAAAACTCAAAAATCGTAGGTGGAAAACAAACAAACAAAACAACCCACATGTTAGGTGAAGGGGTGGGGGGCGGGGCGCGGGGCGGGAATCCCAGTATGGAAGTCAGAACCGGGGAACTCACTCCGGGCCGAGGCCTGCTTTTCAACTGCTAATTACTTTGATTTTCCAAAGCTTCTTTCAAATCTTTTCGTAAAGAATGTATCAAGGCTCCTCTCAATAGAGGGTAAGAATCTGCGTGGGGCCGCGCTCGAAACTGTGACGACTACAGCAACATTGTATACGTTCGCACAAGGCAACTGAATCTGTCAAGGCTTTTTTTGTACAAAGGTCTCTGAGAGGGTGGGTTGGCGGTTTTCATGAAGTTTAAAAAATGTTTGGGGTATCGACCGGAAAGGAATTGTGCTAAAACGTTAAAAGAGGTGAAAGCCAGAGTAACAGGTGCTGTGAACACAGGAGGGAAGCCGAGAGCCAACGCGTGGGCTCGTTTCTGGGAAAGGCGAGGGGCGCACGTGCGTCAGGAGGGAGCGCAGAGGGTCGCCGGCCTTGGGAGGGGACGCACCGCTCCCGGGACAGGGCAGCAGCTCCACCCCCTAACCGAGGCCTCCTGCGGCGGCGGGCGCCTGGGACCGCGGCGACTGGGGATATGGGCGCGCGGGCGCCTCGGGCCGGTGGGCCGGGGCCGGGGGCCATGCAGTCCGCGGCTGCCGGAGGCGCTGCGTCCCCGCGCCTGGCGCTAGGCATTGAAGCAGCCGCCCCCAAGCAGCGGGGCGGGGGCCGGGACCGGGAGCGCGCGGGGGAGGTGTCTGCTCCCGGGGATTGAGGCGGCGCCTTCGCCTGCCGCCTGCCGCAAGGGACGCGGGCCGCCGCGCCATCGGCGACATCTTGCTCGGGAGGAAAGCTCCGGGGAGAGCGGGAGGCTGGGAGCTGCAGCGCGCGGAGGACGGGAAGGGAGACGCAGGGCCAGCCCGGCGCGGCACCCAGGAGGTAAGCTGGGAGGGCGCCTCGGGGACCCCCTAGTCCCGCCCCTGCTTGGCCTCGCTCCTGCGCCCGCCGGGCCCCGGCCTCCCGCGGCCCTGTCCTCCTAGCCCGCAGCCTCTGGCGTCCCACCTCCCGAGCCGTGCCCCGAGGTGGCCCCCGTCCCCCAGCCCGCTCCTCCCGCCGCTCCTCCCGCCCCGTGCCCCGCCGGGGCTCTCCGGACGGGGTCACAGGACGCGACGCCACCTGCCGGGTCCTCCCGGGGCCCGCCCCTTCCCGGGGCCGGCCGCCCGCTCCCTCCGCCCCCTCACCGCCGCCCCCGCCCGCGCCCCGCCCCGTGCGGGCGGGGCTCCGGGTTTAAACGTCGCGGCGGGCCAGGCCGGCGGGAGGGGAGGGGCGGGGCGGGCCTCTGTGTCGTGTCCCCGGTTCCGTAGGCGGCGGCGGCGGCGCGCACTCCGGCCGGCGGCGGGCGCCATGGCCCCGGGGAGCGGGGTGAAGAGCGAGTACATGAAGCGCTACCGGGAGCCGCGCTGGGACGAGTACGGGCCGTGCTACCGCGAGCTGCTGCACTACCGCCTGGGCCGCCGGCTGCTGGAGCAGGCGCACGCGCCCTGGCTCTGGGACGACTGGGGCCCGGCCGGAGCCTCGGACGACTCGGCGTCGTCGGCGTCGTCGTCGGGCGCCGGGGGCCCCGCGCCCCAGGGCGTCCCCGCCTCGCCGCCCGCGGAGCCCGCGGCGCGGGAGGGGCCGGAACGGCGGGCGCGCGGGCCGGCGGAGGAGCGGGGCCCGGAGGCGGCGGAGGCCGAGGAGGTCCAGGACGCGGAGGGCACGGACGAGGCGGCGGCGGCTCTGCCAGGTACCGGGCCGGGAGGGGGCCGCGAGGGGCCTGCTTCGGGCTGCCCCGCTCCGGGTCTCGCTGCGCTCCGGGCAAGCCCCCGCCCCCCTTTTTTCCTGGTAGATGAAGAATCCACCTCCCTCGACAAAATAAGGATGCTGTCAGACCCGCCTTTGCCCTCCCACCCTTTATTTCCATAATAGGATGGCTCCGGGTTGAGCCAGTTATAGGAATTCGGCTGAAGCGCTGCTGAACTCCGTGTCTCCACCGGAGGACCATGGTCGCTTCACTGCGCTCTGAAATCCCATCTATTTATATCTAAGCGCCCCCTTTTTTTTTTTTTTTTTTTTCGTAGAGGAGCCCAGCTTTCACTGGATTCTCAAAGAGGACCTACCCCGGGAGAGGTTAAGAATCACGGAGCCAGGCTTTCAGTCTTAGGAATGGGGCCGCTGTTTTCTGTGTTAACTCCCTGACCCGCTGCGTTGTCTCTAAAGAATATTTTGAATTTGTTTACGCAGGCTGTTGCGTAACTCCTGGTTGGTGGGAGAAAATTCCTCGTGAGGGCTAGGTGCTCTCCGCTTCTTGCCGGTGCACGGAGCCCAAACGCGCATCCTTCTCAAAAGGCTGCGGCGGTGGAGGGCTGGAGCAGCCGCTGCAGAAAGGCTCACGGGTGCTGGGTGTCTTGCTTCAGCCAGGGCCCTGCACCTTGTCTCCTGGCCAGACGGTCGCCGAGCTGGGGTCTCAGCATGAGAGGCCCGGAGGATGGTCGCTGGTGTCCAGCGCTGAATTAAATGCCTCAGGCAGGATACAGCCTGGAGCGAGGAGTGGTTCCTTCCTTCTGCCTCCTAACGTTGGCCAGATGCCTCTCCCTCTCCACCCCCGTCCCGGGTCACTCGATTTTAAAGATTTTATTTGTTTGACAGAGATCACAAGTAGGCAGAGAGAGGCAGGCAGAGAAAGGGGAGGGAGCTGAGCAGAGAGCCGGATGCAGGCTCGAACCCAGGACCCTGAGATCATGACCTGAGCCAAAAGCAGAGGTTTAACCCACTGAGCCACCCAGGCGCCCCCCACCCCTCTATTTTAAAGAGGCTCCTGCAATTTGAATAACCGAAATGTCCCGAGAGCCTCTTAAGCCTCCAGTCACTGATCTTAGACTATGTATGATCTCATTTAACGTTCAAAATAGTTCTAACTGGTGGGAGAATAATTTTTTTATGTTTTATAGATGAAGAAATGGAAACTCGGGCCAAATGATCAGTGACTTTGTTTTTGTTTGCTTATGGCATTGTAAGTGGCAATTAACCAACTTTGCAGTTTGTAATGGTCTCTCTGCAAGTGGCTGAGGAGGAGAGGAGATGTCATCTTTGAATCCGAGAACCAGGCGACTGAGCTCTCCTTCCATCCTCTTAAGTTATTCTCAGCAACATCTGCTGCGGAGCAGCCTCTCCATCTTCATGTTCTTTGTCAATTCCCAAAGATTTATGAATATCTTGAAGCCGGAGTCCTAGTTTCAGCAATCGCTGGTGGAATTTGAACAACAGAAGGTGGCGGAGGTAGGGGAACAGGCCTTCTGGTTTATTCCTGTGGCACTGATCCACCGGCCAAGTTGTCAGATGTTCAGGATCAGACAATGTGCTTTTCTCCTTCCGGCCTTTCCCCTTCATTGTTTGTAAAAGAGGTGTCAGTTATTTCTGTGGGTCTAGAAATGCAGCTTTCAGATGGCATTGTCATATGGATGGTACCCTGTTTGCCTGAATTCAGGATTATTTTGGTTTCCCTAGAGACGCTGACTCCGACCAGTGGCTAAGGTCAGTCATTTCTTCTCTGCTAATATTTCTGGTTCAGGTGTCAGGCAGAAGGAAGGATGTTTGCTGAGTCCGGGACTCCCAACTGCAAAATCCTTGTTTTCCAGTGGATGGTTTTATATACTACAAGGATGAGCATTCTTGAATTTCTATAGAATGTAAACATTTGGTTCTTGTTTTTACTGAAGCCAGATGTACACATGAATCCTACAGTTCTGTATGGCTTATTACAGAGATGCAGCAGCTCCCTGGCCACACACAGACCAGTTGCCCATTCCTTAGGGCTCCACTTCCAACTCCTTTGGTTTTTCTTTTGGTGCTGGTATCTAAGTAACATGGAGAGTGTTCCTTGTAAATAACAACAAATAAGCAATTGCTGTTTGTTATTGATGGTATTGACACTTCTTAATTTTCTTCCCCAGTTTTTAGCATTATCTATCTGGCTTTCATTCTTTTCACCCCTCTCCTAACCCATACACAAGGCCCCTCCCCGTACCTTCTGCAATGTAGTCAGCCGGGAGTTGGTTAGGTTACAATTAGTATCTATAATGTGGTGCCTGGAAAATGTTGTTCAAAGCTGTCCTGTATTGTTAGCCATGACTCCTTTTCCTCTCACAATACAACCAACACCTCGGGTTTGCTATCACTCTTGACATCTTACGACATCCCTGCCAGGGCCTCTGACCTACTTCCATCTGGCCTGGTTGCTGCTCTTGCCGCCTGCTGCCCTGCCCGGTCCCATGTTGGGAGGGCCCTTGGCCACCACCCCACAGAATCCTTGGTTTCTTTCTTGGGTAGGAGCCCTTGTGTGGCCCTCACATCATTTTCCTTCTTGGTTTACCCCTCCTGTTGGAGATTGTCTTCTAGTAGCTTCCTGAGAAAGGGTATGTGAGACATGAATTTCCTAAGACCTTGCGTGTCGAAAGATAGCTTTATTCTGCCCTCATGATTTGGTGAGTTTGTGGCTGAGCTTGGAATTTAAGTTGGAAATACTGTCTCTAAAAAATCTGGAGATATTGCTCTGTTGTATTGTAACTCGTGATATTGCTGTTATAGTCCCATGTCTTCCTGATTCTTGATTACCTGTCCCCACTGTCAGGAAGCGTTTAGGGTCTTCTCTTTGTCCTTTTATTTGGAATTTTTTCCTTGGTCTATGTCTGTTTTCCTCCAGTGTTCTGGGTGAGTCCTTACGGTGAAACTTGCTTTGTAATTTTGGTAAATTTTTTTGAGGTTTTTTTTTTTTCATTTCTATTTCTGTTGCTGTTCCTTTCTTTCTAAACATTCTTAGCTGGATGTTAGACTTCATGAATTTATTCCCTCCTTTTCTAATATGCACCCTACCCCCTATTTTCATGTGTCTTTTTCTTCTATTCTTCTGGGTGATATTCTCAACTGTATCTTCCCAGCTCTTCTTTTTTTTTTTTTTCTTAAAGATTTTATTTGTTTATTTGACAGACAGAGATCACAAGTAGGCAGAGAGGCAGGTAGAGAGAGAGAGGAGGAAGCAGCTCCCCTCTGAGCAGAGAGCCCGACATGGGGCTCGATCCCAGGACCCTGAGATCATGACCCGAGCTGAAGGCAGAGGCTTTAACCCACTGAGCCACCCAGGCACCCTTCCCAGCTCTTCTATTACATTTCTTTTTAATTGGTGGCATCCTATTTATTTTTAAATTTAATCAGTTTTCTTTTCTGGACTTACCTTTTTCCCCCTCTCTTTCCCCCTCCCCCCCCCTTTCTCTTTTTATTCCTTTTTAAGAAATAGTATTCTGTTCTTGATTCATGGATACAGTATCTTCTATTATCTTGGTGAGGATATTACTAGAAGTTTTTTGTTTTCTTCTTGTATTTCTATAGCATAGTCTCTGATTCCCCAAATCTCTCCGTTTTTGATTCTTTTTGTTTATAAACCTGTATTTCGTGTTAGTTTTCTCAAATGTCTAATGACCTTTGGCTTCTTGTCCTGATTTAAGAGAGGGCACTAAAAACCTGTCAGGATGTTCTTTGTGCACGGTAGGTGGCGGTGGGAGTGTCTATTATGGAATGCTTTGAAGCATGCCTTGAAGAGTGGTCTGGACTGTCTCTAGTTCCTTTTTTCATAGTCCTATTTCTTGTAAAGTTAAATTTATGTTTTAGCAAAGTTATACATATGCATAATTTTTAAAAATACGCTTAAAATGAAAAAAATAATTCTGACCGATTTCCTATATCCCTTGCTTGCTAGGGTGCACGTTCCAAATCTTTTCAGCTTTGGCCGCCTTCTTCTCATCTAGACTTACCTGTTGGCTTTTTTATTTTACATGTTATATAATGACTTCCCATCATGGGAGATGATTTAGCTTAAGATCTTAGTTAGCTCTGCCCCCCCCACCCCCCGATATGTATACAGCAGCACCCATTTGTCCCACAGTATTAACTATATGACTATTTAAGCACTATTTAAGCACCAAATGACTGTATGACTGTTTAAGCACAATTCTGTGTTTGAATTATTGTGTCTGGGTAAAATGGTATTTACTGGTGAGCCATGTAGTATATTCTGACTACATTTTCTTTTCATTTATGTTTTTCCTGAAGTTAATCATTGCTTCATTTTTTTTCTGTTTGTTTATATATATTTTATATTCCCATCGATAATTCAGCTTGAAATAGTCTGGTTGTATTTTAAAACTTGTCGTATGCTAGACACTTTAGGTGTTCAATACATTTAATTTTTTCCTTGGAGACCTTTTTTTTGAACCCTCATCCTCCTATTCTTATCGATGCTGCCCAGATCTGACACAGCTATCGGTCTGGGGCTTCTCTTCACTGTTTGCCTGAGTCTTCCTTTTGTTTACCTCCTTTATCTGACCCCAGTCTTATAAAGCTGAAGCGTTCCTTTGTGTAGCCAATCCCTTCTTTTTGGTGTAACATATCCTCTGTAAGTCCTGAGAATACTTTTGTGACCTTGCATGACTGAAAATGCCTTTACTATATCCAAAAGCTGGATTGATATTTTGCAAGGGAGAGAACTCTTGGTTACAAATTTCAATATTTTAAGGCATTATTATATTGAATCCTAGTTTTTGGTTTTTTAGAAGTACCATGCCATTCTGACACCCTGTGTATGCGACCTCTTTTTCGGGGGGAGGGGCTTGGGAGGGCATTTCTAAGAGATTCTCCTTATCCTATATCCTACATATTCTAAAATTCTATGTGTATGTCCTTTTTTTTTTATGTAAGCTCTACACCCAATGTGGAGCTTGAACTCATGACCCTGAGGTCAAGAGTTACATGCTCTACCAACTCAGCCAGCTGGGTGCCCCCTATGTGTGTGTCTTTTATCATTCATTGTGCCGACAACTTGGTGGGCCTCTTTAGTCTGGAAATGTTTCTTACAGTTCAGTAATATTTTCTAGTACCACTTAAAATAATTTCCTGTGGTCTATTCATTTTTTCTTTCCATGATTATTTTTAGTTGGATGGTGTAACTCCTCAATCAAATCTCTAACATTTTATTTAAAACTTCTCTGATACTGGAATTTTGGATTCTGTTTTCTTGGAGAACTCATCAATTTTATCTTCCAAACTTTATACTGAAATTTTAAAATCTCCCATTCTAGTCCTAAATTTTGAAAAGATTACATGTTTTTTGTCCCAAGTGTTATTTTTTAAAAATTAAAAGTAAAAAAATGGCATCCTGTTCTTCTTGGATTTCTTTTAACTCAAAAAAGAAAAAGCTATAAATATCCTTTGAGAGCTTCCTTGTATTTCCCAGTCTTTTCTGTATATTTTGATCTTTTTCTTTTTAGAGGATGGACTCACGTGTTTGTTCTTAGCCTGTCTACTCACATGTAGGAGTGAGGCTTGAAGAGCTTTTCGGGAGCTCTCTATGTGGGGGTGCTAGTTTACTAATTGGATGAGGACCAGCTGTTTCTCTGAGGACTTCAAGCATAGTATATGCCCATTTTTCTTGTGTTCACTTCCCCAGACAGCAGGCCTCCAATCTCCTGCCTGGAGGGGTACAAGCCTGGCTGTCAGCATTCTGGGAACAGAGTTGGGGAAAGGAAGCAGGGGCCTTGTTCTTTACCACATAAACCTATTTTCAGGCAGGCGTCACCCCTTGCTTTTCCTGTCCCCTCTGGTTCTCTCTCTGGAGAGTAACCCATATGCCTTCTGGGCTGGGAGAGGGGCCATCACCTAGCTTATGGACTCGAGGAGAGACTATGCCCGAGCTATCTACAGCTACATCACAGAATTAGCCTGAAAACTAGTGGCTTCAGATTCCAGTTCTCATTGGTCATTGCTCATGGTTTCTGTGGGTTGGAGTTTGGTGTGGGCACAAGGGTATGCCTTGTTTCCACTCTGTGCTGCCTGCAGCCTCGGCTGGAAGGCGCCAGGGCTGCGGGCTGCCTGCAAGGACCCTCACATGTGACATCTTCTTGTGCCTGGCCTTCCTCGTAATGTGTTGGCTGGCCTCCAAGGACATGTGTTCCTGAGAGAGAGTGGGGCAGGTGCTGGATTGCCCTTTATGACTTATCACCTGGAGCCATGTAGCACCTCTTTCACCATCTTTCTTGCTTACCAAAGTCTGTCCAGATTCATGGGGGTTCTAGAAGCATCTCCCAGCCCAGTTCTTAACAGGCAGATTCATATTATGTTGTCAGAAGAGCATGTGGGCCAGGGCACTGATTAATGCTGGACCCTCTGCTTCATTTTCCAGTTCCTTTTGGGGTTCAGTTTGTGTCCTGTGGGGCTTTCTTCCACAGGGAGTTAGGATTCATCCTACTCAATCCTGCGAGGTCCCTTTTACATCTTCCTTTACTTTCCAGCTTCCAAAATTTTATCGACACCTGATGTCATTGCCTCCCTTTCTTTTTGTGCTGTGAGTTATGCCTTTTTTCCTTCACTCTAGTGGGCTTTGGGACCCTGCGCACGTCACTGGTGCATATTTAACCTAAATTCCATCTGCTGTATTTTTACTTACATTTATTTTTTACTTCTTTCTCTCTTTCTTGATCAGTCTTGCCAGAAACTAGTGAATCTGTTAGTTTTTTTCCTAAACTAACTCTTGGCTATGTGGATTTTCTTTATTATATGTTTTTATTAATCTATGATCTTTTTTCCCTTACTCTAATTTTCTTTTTTTTTTTTTTGAAGATTTTATTTATTTGAGAGAGAGAGAGAGAGAGAGAGAGATAATGCACATGCAAGAGGAGGAGGGAGAGGGACAAGCAGACTCTGCACTGAGCTCAGAGACTGACACAGGGCTGGATCCCAGAACCCTCCGTGACTGGAGCCGAAACCAAGAGTCAAATGCTTAACCCACTGAGCCACCCAGGCGCCCCCTCTAATTTTCTTTGAGTTTATTTTCCTAACTTTTTTTTTAGAAAAAGATTTATTTATTTATTTGCCAGAGAGAGAGAGATCACAAGTAGGCAGAGAGGCAGGCAGAGGCAGAGAAAGAAGCAGGCTCCCCGCTGAGAAAGGAGCCCAATGCGGGACTCCATCCCAGGATCCCGGGATCATGACCCGAGCTGAAGGCAGCCACTCAACCGTCTGAGCCATGCAGGTGTCCCTATTTTTCTAACTTTTTAAGATGGGTGCTTATCATTGACTTTTTTTTTTTTTTTGCCCTGCCTTTCTCTTTGGCTATATTGATTTAAGGCTTTAAATTTCCATCTGATTGCTGCTTTAACTACACCATCAGTTGAGTATGATAAATCTTAACTCCCTGTAGGAGAAAAGCCCAAGTTTTGTTTTCTATTTACTTAAGCAAAGTATTATGATTTTTAAAATACATGAAAAATTAATAAAGATTAACATTTATGTATAAGACAAACATAAGGAAACATATTTATCGTAAAAAAAATAAACTAGGGGCAACTGGGTGGTTTAGTCAGTTAAGCATCTGTATCTTGATTTCAGCTCGAGTCATGATCTCAGGGTGGTGAGATCGAGCCCCATGTTGGACCCCTCACTCAGCACGGACTCTGCCGGGATTCTCCTTTTTCCTTTACTCCCCCACCCCTGCTCACCCTAAATAAATAAATAAATGAAAAAAAATGTATATATATGTCTTTTTAAAAAAAAGAAAGAAAACCCATATACCAAAAATCTATAAACATTATGCTGGTGAAGAAACTTTAGAAGCATTTCTCTTTTTCTTTCTTTTTTAAGACTTTATATTTATTTATGTATTTATTTATTGACAGAGCGAGCACACACACATGTGCGCCACCTGGGGAAGGACAGAGGGAGAGAGAGAATCTCAAGTAGAGTCCACACTGAGCTCAGAGCCTGATGTGGGGCTCGATCTCTCCACCCTGAGACCAGGACCTGAGCCGAAATCAAGAGGTGGATGCTTAATCGAGTGAAGCCATCCAGGTGCCCCTAGAAGCATTTCTGATAAGATCAGGATTAAGGAAGGCATGACTTCTGTCACCACTACTTTTTTGTTGTTGTTACAAATCGTAGTAAAATAGACCTAGAACAATTTACGATTTTAACCGTTTTTAAATGTGACATCGAGTATATTCCCATTTTTGTGTGGCTATATGATTTGTTTTGATCCGTGCACTATTCAGAAATGTTTTTAAATGTCAAAACTAGAGATTTTTAAGGTTTTTTATTTTTATTTTATCAAGTTTAATTATACTATAGTTGGAGGATACATTCTATGTGATTTCAGTTTTGTAAATATATTAAGATTTGGCTTATAGGGGCTCCTGGTGGCTCAGTTGGTTAAGCATCTGCTTTCAGCTCGGGACGTAGTCCCGGGGTCCTGGGATTGAGCCCCAAGTCGGGCTCCCTGCTCAGTGGGGAGTCTGCTTCTCCCTCTGCGCTTCCCTCTGCTCATGCTCTCGCTCTCTCCCTCAAACTAATTAATTAATTAATTAAAAAAGATTTGGTTTCTAGCCTTAGATATGTCCATTCTTGTAAACATCAAGCATTTGTATTATTATAAATTCTATATCCTGTCGTTATTGGCTGCAGTGTTATGCATGTATCCATTAGGTTGACTGTGTTAATTCCGTTGTTCAAATACTTAAAAAAATCAGAGTGTTGAGTAAAAGTTACTGTGACGGTGGATATGTACTTTGTATCACCCAGCACGGTCATCACCGGCCACGTAAGGTTACTGAGCACTTGGACTCAGACTAGTGGATCTGAGGAACTGAGTGGTTACCTTTATTTTAATTCATTTAAACTTATCCTTAATAGCCTCATGTAGTTAGGCTTTCGTATTGGAGAGCACAGTCCTAAGACAGGACTGAGTTTGCTTTTGTTTGAATGTTCTGTCGGTTACTGAGAAAGGGGACTGTGCTGTGATGTAATGTCCAGAACACTGTTTTTGTTTTTTTTTTTTGTCTAAAGGCTTTATTCCAAGCCTCCTCCCTTTGAATAGGATTCTGAATCCCAGCTTCACACGCAGTTCTCCTCTGCCAGGCACTGCTTCCAGAGTTTTGTAAATATTAATATTTAGTTTTACTATACCATTAGCTATTTTATATTAATAAATTAATATATGATATAATCATATATTATATTAATAATATAATATATTAATATAAATGAAATGTTAATATTTTGTTAATATTATACTATTAACTATTTTATTAATAGTTTCCATCTCTGTCTCCTGCTGTTGCAAATGTCCTGCATTTTGTCTTTTTCTGGAAGTTCTGCGGAGGGTGAGTGCTGTTGTTTTACAGTCCGCCAGTGATAGCTCCCTGCGTGCCTGCTCTTTGTTTGCCGGACGTTCGTACCGATGCCTGACAGATCACTTGCAGGGATAATTTGGGGCCTCGGGTCTCCGAGGAGAGTTGAGTTCCTTGTGTTGCGCGCCTGCGGACACTCTGGGTTTTGAACCTTCCGTGTTGGGGAGGGTCGGTCCTGGGGTCCACTGTTGCCGGAGCTGAGGTGTCCACTCTGTTCACTCGCTGTGGTCTGGTTCCCCGACCCCACGTTCCCCCCTGTCAGCCATGGCACAGCTTGGTTGCCAGACCAAGTCTCTTCCTCCTCTTCCTACTGACCCCCCAGCCCCGGTGACATTTGGCCCCGTTAACTGCTACCTCCTTTACCTACCGAAGCGCTTCCCTTCATTGCTCACCTGGTTAGTTTTTCTACTTTTCTAGCAATTCTCTCTTGCCCTTTGGGTGCTCCTTCCTCTGCCTGGCTGCTCCTTAAATAATGGTCCCACGGGCCTGACTCCGCTCTCCCCTTCTCTGCCTGCGTTGCTTCTGGGGTGATCTATTCCACATCCAAACCCCAGCTCCCACCTGCCCACTCGCCACCTTCTCTCCCGGGCCCCACAGTAAGTGTCCAGCTGCTGCCTGCTTGCGTGTTCCAGAGCCTTTCACGTCTGAGGCGAGTATCCTTTCCTTGGCCTTTTATCGGAGGTTAGTTAGCGTGACCCTCCACCCCAGACACCTGTGGGAGCTGTAGCCTCCTCTTTGTCCCCAGCGCTGTGCCAGGTCCGTGTCCGCCGGTCCGTCTTACCCAGTGCTGCTGGGCTGTCCGCTCTGGGATGGCTTTGGCCCCACCTCCCTGCTGTTCCAATAAGTGTGTAGTTCACAAGTGCCCGTGAGTCTGTGTACTTGCCAGCCTTGGTGGGTCCCTCTGGACCTCCCTACCTCCACCTCCACCATGACTACTGGTCTTCACCTTCACTTCTAGCTCATCCTGCACATCGGTAGAGGCCTTCTCCTTTTTCTTTTTTTTTTAAAGATTTTATTTATTTTTTGACAGACAACGAGAGAGGGAACACAAGCAAGGGGAGTGTGAGAGGGAGAAAACAGGCTTCCCGCTGAGCAGGGAGCCCAATGCAGGACTCAATCCCAGGGCCCTGGGATCATGACCGGAGCCGAAGGCAGACACTTAACCAACTGAGCCACCAGGTGCCCCGAGGCCTTTTCTTCTTTTTTTTTTAAAATTTCATTTCTTTACAGCGTAACAGAGTTCATAGTTTTACACCACACCCAGTGCTCCATGCAATGCGTGCCCTCCACAATACCCACCACCAGGCTCCCCCAACCTCCCACCCCCCCGCCCCTTCAAAACCCTCAGGTTGTTTTTCAGAGTCCATAGTCTCTCATAGGCCTTATTCTTCAAATGTAAATAGGGCCGTGTCATTTTCCCACTTAAAATCCTTTAGTGATTCTTCCATCATTTTCAGGATAAAACCAAACTCCTGAGTTTGGCATAGAAACTCACTGCTGTCTGCTCCACAGACGTGCCGTGTGCCTGTCATTTTGAACTATTTAGACTTCCTCTTCTTTCCCAGGCCTTTGAACAAGACATTCCCCCTTGCTGAGATTCTCTTTTCTGTTTTTGTCCTGGCTAGCTTATTCTTTAAACTACATCATTGTTACTTTCTCTGGGTTGGCTGCTCTGGCAGACCTGGGTTGGATGCATACGGCACTAGTGGGACAGGAAGAGAAAGAAGGAAGGGAATTGAACAATGAAGATGATTCGGGTTGTTTTCCCTCTCTTTCTCAGTCCTGTGATTGCACAAAGCTTCGTCCCCCCCCTTTCTATTTTCCTTTGTCTTGGTCTTGATGGTCTCCTCTCCCCCTCTTCCAGAAAAGAGAAGAGAACAAGGTGGGGACACATGACTCAGAAATGTTTGAGCGATGAATGGATTTAGGTTTTCATGGTAAGATGGAAGACAGGTATCCCACCTTATCCGCAAACAGCTTACGCCTGTGTTTAAAGATGTGGCACAGTGGTACAAAGCACTAAACTCCAGGGTCAGTGCATGATCTGTTTCTTAAAATGTGTAGTAATAAATGAAACAGTCTGGTAGAATCAAGGTCGTTGTCATTGCTGAAGGCCGAAATGGCAGTGATCTATCGAGGTTTCTTACACTTGTGCCACAGGATCTAGACTTCCTATTCAGGAGCTCACTCTAAAGGGACCATGGACAGAAACAAGAAAAGAATCACAGCTAAAAGTACTAAGGGACAAGAGTATGTCCTAAAGCAGTGGCGAGGGTTTGGAATAGTGACCTATAAACTCATCACCTGGAGACAAATTCTGGAACCTATAAAGCGAGGGGTATCCTTTAAGACCTTAAAGATCTTTAAACAGCAGGGGTAAGTGA
Organism: Mellivora capensis; assembly: GCA_004024625.1. Classification (NCBI taxonomy): domain Eukaryota; kingdom Metazoa; phylum Chordata; class Mammalia; order Carnivora; family Mustelidae; genus Mellivora; species Mellivora capensis. The sequence goes on along the minus strand of PISX010022316.1, from coordinate 10,417 downwards.
AATGATGCCCTAGATGCATAAGGAGCTCCTACTCAAAAGAATGAAATTAGATCACAGTCTTACAGCAGACGTTAAAATTAACTCAAGCGGATTAAAGACCTGAAACCATAAAATTCCTAGAACAAAACACAGGCAGTAAGCTCCTTGACATCAGCCTTCACAATCTGTTTTTTGGACTTGATTCCAAAGGCAAGGGAAACAAAAGCAAAAATAAACAAATGGGACTACAACAAGCTGAAAAGCTTCTGCACAGCGAGGGAAACCGTCAACGAAATAAAAAGGCAACCTATTGAAAGGGAGAAGATATTTACAAATGACATATCCCATAAGGAGTTAAATACCCAAAATATATACAGAACTCCCACAACTCAACAACAACAACAAAAACCAAATGACCCAAATTAAAAAATGTGCAGAGGATCTGAATAGACATTCTTCCAAAGAAGATACACAGATGGCCAATAGGCAAATGAAAAGATGTTAAACATCAGTAATTATCAGGGAAATGCAAGTCAAAACCAATTTTGGTTATGATATGGTGATATGGTATTATGATGTGAACGTGGTTGTGAAATCTAGTTGTAGATATCACCTCACACCTGTTAGAATTGCTGTTACCCAAAAGATCAGAAATAAAAGGGATTGCAAGGATGTGGAGAAAAGGAATATAAGTTGGTTCAGCCACTGTGGAAAACAATATGGAGATTCCTCCCAAAAGTAGGACTAGAACTAACCATATGATCCAGCAGTTCCACTTCTGGGTTTTTATCTGAAGACTACAAAAACACTCATTGGAAAAGACAGAGGCACCGCTGCGTTTATCACAGCATGACTTACAATAGGCAAGATACAGAGACAACCTAAGTGGCCATCGGTGGATGAGTGGATAAAGGACGGAAGGTGTATACATACATGCGACGGACTATTACTCAGAGTAGCCACAAGGAAGTGGGAAATCTCCCATTTGCAAGAACATGGGTGTCTCTAAAGGGTTTCACACTCCGTGAAATAAGTCAGACTGAGACAACATATGATCTCAACTATATGTAGAATCTAAAAAGCAAGACAAATCAGCAAACAAAACAAAAACAGCCTCCTAGATACAGAGAACAAGTGGGCAGTTACCGGAGGGCGTAGGGGAGGGCAGAATGGGTGAAGGGGGTCAGTCGCTCAGTGATGGACAGAACTCGGCTTTCAGTGGTGATCACTTTGCAGTGTAATACAAATGCCAAATTATGATGTGATACACCCAAACTTTATATAATGCTATATATTATAGCATATATAGCATTATAGCATATATATATGACCAGTTTTATGTCAATAAAAACAAATAGTATAAATCCGGGCTGAAATGAAACATGAGCTTGCAAAGGGTTTAAACAAAGCCGTGTAACTTTTTTTTTAAATATTTTATTTATTTATTTGACAGACAGAGGTCACAAGTAGGCAGAGCAGCAGGCAGAGAGAGAGGAGGAAGCAGGCTCCCCGCTGAGCAGAGAGCCCGATGTGGGGCTCGATCCCAGGTCCCTGAGATCATGACCTGAGCCGAAGGCAGAGGCTTTAACCCACTGAGCCACCCAGGTGCCCCAAAGCCATGTAACTTTTATAAAAAATAATGAAACTCATCAAATGTTAGGGAAGTGCGTATGTTTAGAGTGTATCCTTAATGTCTGGTGTTGACCTCAAGCAGGGCAGTCCGATTTTCCTTCAGAGTTCCTCCAGCTCTGCTGACAGAATTTAGGACAGAGTAGACCGTGGGGTCTGACTCATGCGGTCATTTCTGTCACAAGCGTTGGGGGAGCCCTTCTGTCCAGGTCTTCACACTGGGATTGTGGAGCTGGGCACGGCGGTGAGTAACTATGGAAACCACCCCCTAGTGTGACTGAGGACCTTTCAAACTGAGGCCACCAGCTGGCTCTTACAAGGAGCAGGTAAGAGTCCTAGGGAGCTCTCCATAGTCATGGAACAGCAGAAAGACGTGAAATTGAGCATGTTAAGTGCCATCAGGAGCTTTCCATAATCTGGTGCCTCAGGAAGAAATAGAATTCTGGAACTCTAATTGAGTAACATAAAAACTAACCTTTTGCAGCCGCTGAGTGTTTACCACGAATCCAGATCTTTCTCTGAAGCAAGACATTGATGACTGGACCTACCTTGGGGTTGTGGAGAAAGCTGTTAGGCTGTGGTGCTTTCTAGCTGTTAATATTTAATTAAGATGCTTAACCTCAGAATATGAGTCCTAGGGGCTCCTGGGTGGCTCAGTGAGTTGAGTGCCCGACTCTTGATTTTGGCTCAGGTCACAAGTTCAAGCCCTCTTTCGGGCTATGCCTGCTTGGGATTCTCCCTCTCCCCTCACCTGTCCCCCTCCCTCCAAAATAAGTAGATGAATCTTTTTTAAAAAAGAATATGCATAACAGTTGTTGCTTTTGAATTGGCTTGGTCAATAATGGTGTATTTGTTGTTGATTTTAAAACACGATAGACTGAAAAGTATGATACTAACTTATTTCTGTATTTCTGCTTTCCAGGAAATTACGAATTGAGCTATAAGTGAACAAGTTACTGAATTAAGCATTCTGAACTTTACAACCCAAATGTTTAAAGTAATTATGTAGAAACATGGTTTGAAAGCATTCTCATTTTGTTTTATCTCCTTTTCTCAAAAAGCCCTGCCAGTGAAAGATATCAAAGAAAAACCTGAACAACAGATCAGAACAAAAGAGACTGAGAAGTTACCTAACAGTACTGAACCTCGACAGCAACCAAGTGCCTTATTTGCCAGAGAAAATAGGAAAGCAGTCAAAAGTCCTCAAAGATCATCGAGTAAAATAAAAGAGAACAAGCATCCATTTGCCCTTTACGGGTGGGGAGAAAAACAGACGGATACAGGAAGCCAGAAAACTCACAACGTCTGCGCATCCGCTCCGGTCCACGAGGTGGGTCCCGTGCACCCGGCCTCCCTGACTTTCCTGGGAAGATGGGAGTTGGGGTCTGTGCCGTGAGCATGCCCTGTGTTTACTGCAATGCTTTGAGGTCACGATAGGTCTTCAGGGATGGCAGGGGGCCAAGGAGAGCCCAGACCCGGGCATCTGGTTGGCAAACAGATGTCTGGGTGTGAGCTTCCCGGAGACTAAGGGGTTTTGCTGGGGGTTAGCTGGGATCGGGAAGGTTTACCAATATGGAGGCAGGTGAAGAAGTGGCTGGAGTCAGGGTTTTCAGGCTCCTGGGGGGCCGGTAGGTCAAGGGAGGAGCACGATGAGGGCTGGCGGCAGCCCCTGGATTTGCTATGGGCCTCTTGAGAGGTTTCCAGTTCCTTCGGCTTTGATAACGGGTGCTCCTTGACTCCTTTGTTTTCTTTTGTTGGTTGGCGTCTCCTGTAGTTCTTGGCATCTACCGTAGACTCCCCTTTGCCCTTTGCATTCGGTGTGGACGCTCGTGTTTCCCCTGCTCGTCCGTACCGGGTGCCCCCTGCTCCCCGGAGCCTTCGTCGTCCTCTTGGTCCTGAGAACGTGTCTGGCGAGAGGTCTCGGTGCGTCGAGCCCCAGAGCAGTTATGGACGTTAGTGTCAACACCTCCACGACAGCCTAAAGCAAGGAGTGAGTGAAAAGAAGCAGAAAGTACGAACGGTTTGAATTCTGATGAAATACCGTCATCAGATTTACACTGAACGGCCTGCTGCAAGAGCCCCAGCAGATGGTGCTTTCTGGAGTGATATTCGAGACAATGAAGCTGTGCTTTCACAAAAGACTCTGGGATTAAGTTTAAGAAAGTTTTTCTGTAGTATGAAATGTTTTAAGTGGTAAAAATCCCTGGAGACTTTGTTTTTGTTTTTTTTTTGGTGTAGTATGTTGTTGTAAAACATTTAAAGCCCTTTAACAGAATACTTACCCAGGCTTAATGCTAAGCTTTTTCAATAATTTTCCAGAGCCAGTTTCTAGAGGCACATTGCAAATTGGTTGCTTACCATTTCTATCTAAAATTCAGTCCAGTGGCTGTTTTTGGTGGCTTAGCGTCTTGGTCGGGGACAGTGGGCAAGGGGACGGCCGTCCTGGAGAAGCTGTCACACTCCGGGCCGGGCTTGCCTCTGCCCGGCTTCAGGTGACCTGTGCCTAGCTTCGTTCGTTGCAGATACTCTTGAAAATTGTTACAAAAGCCATGTAAGGGGCGCCTGGGTGGCTCAGTGGGTTAAGCCTCTGCCTTCAGCTCAGGTCATGATCTCAGGGTCCTGGGATCGAGCCCCGCATCGGGCTCTCTGCCCAGCAGGGAGCCTGCTTCTCCCCTCTCTCTGCCTGCCTCTCTGCCTACTTGTGATCTCTCTCTCTCTCTGTGTCAAGTAAATAAATAAAATCTTAAAAAAAAAAGTCACGTAAGTTATTATGCATTTATTGTGGAAATAATCGGTGTTTATTTTTGAATAACGTAGATTCACGAGTCAGCATTACGAGCCAAGAACAGAAGACAGGTGGAAAAAAGGAAACTGGTCACTCAGAGGCAGCGTGCCCACTCCGTGGAGGTGGAGAAAAACCGGAGGATAAAGCCTCCGCCCTCGGAGAACCCGTGGGTGACAGAGTACATGAGATGCTACTCAGCACGAGCCTGAAGGCAGGAACGGCTGCCGGGACAGCCTCTTCGAAAAAGTGTCAGGGGAAGAAAGAAGAAACAGAACACAAGAAAAACCATCAGAAGAAAACAGACGTAGGTTTAAGAAGCCAGCGACGGCCCGGTGTTTTCCGTAGGGAATTTCCCGAAGACTGCTCTGTTTCGCTGGATCCTGGTCACCTACCTCAGCAGTAGGGCGACAGTTGAAGCCATAGACATTTGGGTATTTCTGAAGCTAATTCCCTAAATATTTGATATTCTTATAAGGGTTTTGTTTTAAAGCATCTTAATCTTTTCACACACCGACACCGAATGCCTTTAAGTGGCTGCAGATGCTTCGCACTCGGTACTTTCGCCAGCTTAGCTGGAGCCCATTTCCTTCCTGTTCTCACCCCTTCCCAGGCCCCGTAGCCAGTCAGATCGTCCCAACTTGCAGCTTGAGACCCATTTTCCTTATGTGGAGTTTTCTTGTGGAAGAACAGCTTGTCAAGTGAGTTTCAGCACTAATACTGACTCCTTGCGCAGTGAAACCAGAACTTGTGTTTTGGTTTTGGCCACACGTCACATAGACTGTGATATTTAAGAGTTCTCTGGGTTGGGTGAGGGTCCTCTTTTCTCTTTAAATTGTCATCGAGGCACTTATTTCATAGCTCAATAGATCGAATGCATTCCAATGAGTGAAGTGCCACTGCTGTGTCTTTAGAGTAGTACCGAAGTTTTTTTGGAAACTTTTTCTATTATTATTGCAACTTTTTTTTTTTTTTGGAGCACATAACGGGGAATCAGTTCCTCACTGCATTGTGGTGTTGTGGCACCTAACTTACTGTGGACTTCCACCTCATCTATAATGGCAGTGACATTTAGAACTTACAATGTGAAATTTATGTGATTATGTTGAGATTGTCCTGCTCACTGGGGACAGGGGACAGATATTAAGATACCAATTAGAGATGTGGCTTACCCTTCCTTTCTGCACTTTCTCCTCTACAGACTCGTTCATAACAAAGCTTTGACGCTGTACATTACTCAGACTTTTGGCCAAAATGTGTTACTCCTGGATTCCTAGCCAGTAGGCCTTCCAGAGAATGTGCAGTGGGAGAATAGTAGTGTGCAAGGCACAGATGTGAGTGTGTAAACGAGGTTCTCCTTCCCCGGTACATTTACTCTTGGGGTAGAAGATAGTTTTGAGAAGTGCTGGTTTCTACCCAGCAGATACAGGAATCTACGGGAAGGATGAGTGCTAAATTCTCTAAAGAGAGAAAAAAGGCCTCTGCCTAGGCCAGGTGGGCAGCTAGAGACAGGTAAATAAAATTTGCCATTAGACGTGACGTTGAATATTTCCTTGATATTTTTACTCTGTATCTTTGAAGTATTATGGTCAGTTTTTACTTCTGTTTTTAAGCAGGCTTCACACCCAGCATGGGACTTGAACTCATGACCCTCTGAGCAAGGGTCACAAGCTCTGCTGAGTGAGCCAGCCAGGAGCCCCTACTGTCAACTTTTAGAACACAAATACGTTTTATTCCACATAAAGTCTTCACACAGTGTCCTCTTACCACCGTATTGAGCTTTGAGAACTCACTTAAGAATCGTGAGCTTTAAAAAAATACTTTGTAAACATTTGCATTGTTTTGCAGTGAATTCTTTTACATAGAGAGCTCTTCTAATCATTGAGGTAGTATACTTAGCGGGAAGTTCTGTATGTTGGTCCAAACGACCTTGCTAACAGTTCTGGTGAACACTGCTGCGACTCTGTCAACGTCCTTAGCCACTGCAAGTTCCTGAAGGTGAGATGACTGTGGCGCAGTGATGGTGGTGCTGCTGTAAAGACTCTTCCTTCCCGACCGCTTCTCGCATGTTTGGTTTCAGCCATGAAGCTCAAACGCTCCTGTTGCACCCGACCGTCTTAGGGAAGCTACCCTTGGGAGTGGCTCGGGCCCCCCACCGACGGGCTGCCTTAGAAACCCAACTTCCTCTGGGCTTTGACCAAGCCAGACTCACGCCTTCAGAGACAGACTCGGATTTAATGTGCTTACTACTGAAAACTCCAGATAGAAATAAAACCTAGAAGGCAATATTGACCGGTTGTCCCCCTTTTTAAGTAGAGGACAAATGAACAAGCTTTTTAAAGTACTTTTAATGTGCATGAACAAAAAATAAATCAATCTGAATTAATCGTGAGTGCCCTTCCCACACCCAAGCCATTAGTTGGTTAAGGTGTCTTCTTTTTAGGGGTGATTACCCTTTGAGCCCAGGATTTTTTTTAGGTGGTAACAATTCAATGGTCTTACTTTTTCCTTCTCACTCTAGAAACTAATGTATTTGTAACCATGTTCCTAGTTCATGGGACACATTGGAAGACAGGAAGATAGTTTTTTTAAAATTACCTTTCATGTTGAAAAGTTTAAAACTGTTGGAGATTCCAGTGACACTTAGAAAGATAGAATAAAGTAACTGCTACATAAGACGCTCTCTTTTATATTTTGGCTTTAAAATTAAAACTGTTGACCATAAATGTGTTTGCTATGTTACTTTTATTAAAAACAGTAATAGAATCCTGAAAAACAGCTAGCAGTTTGCTGGACCAAGGTGGATAAGAAGTAAATAGGAATCAGTTCTTTCTTTTTTCTTTCTCTTAAAACCTAGAAGACAGGGGCGCCTGGGTGGCTCAGTGGGTTAAAGCCCCTGCCTTTGGCTCAGATCATGAACCCAGGGTCCTGGGATCGAGCCCTGCATCGGGCTCTCTGCTCAGCGGGGAGCCTGCTTTCCCCATTCTCTCTGCCTGCCTCTCTGCCTACTTGTGATCTCTGTCTGTCAAATAAATAAATAGAATCTTAAAAAAACAAAACAAACAAAAAACCTAGAAGGCTGCTCTTATGCAGGAGTATCAGAAGGCTGGGTACTTCTGGTTTTATATATGTATCTCTATATATCTGTATATATATGGACCCTCCACTGCCATGACACTTCTAAGCACACATATACATTTTTTAAAGTTTACTAAACATATAATAGGGCGTAGGTTGTCTTAGTTGCTCCTGATGTAGTGGGCACATATTAATGGCATTTCGTATATGGAATCGCTTTGTCATTGTTTCATTCAATAAAAATTGCTAATAACTTGAAAGGTGTGTATGCAAGGTCACTCCAACTACATTGCAACTAAATTGCATGAAGGGCGTCTGCGTTGTTAGAAGTCACCTTCCACAACAAATCTGTGCTATTGGCGGGGATTAAAAAAATCTGTAGTGATTCCCCTCCTCCTTTTAACTTGAAATGCTGGACTGAGCGTAAACTTTAAAAATGGAATGCCGTAGTATTTGGTATTTAGAAATGTTTAAAAGTATCATTGGCAAAGAGGGAGAGAGGCAAAGCATATGTTAGACGTGAAAACAACTTTTCTTGTCGACTGCTTCAGTAAAAAAATAGTTTCGTGGATGGTTTTACCCTGGACTAAATTAAAAATGGTGCTAATGTTTATTTATCTGGATTCTGTATTTGGTTTGATAGTAAAATGCTAATGCCTGACTCATAAGGTCCTTACTATAGTCTGGTGATAAGTTACTTTAATATTTAAAAAGGGATCCTAACAATGTGACCCGATCATTTCAAAATGTTTGCATTTGAAATGGATTTTTGTACAACAGAATGAATAGGGAGTTATTCAGTGTAAGTATCTGCTTAATACCAAATTCTATGCAAGGAACCATGTCTAGATTATTGGCCCAGATTTGCTCCCTTCAAGCCTACTAGTGTGAGATGGAGATAAGTTACTTCTCTAATACTTATTTCCATTTTGATGAAAGGACACCTGCATGAAGACACTGGAAGCCTCTTTTTGGATTTCTTTTATAGTTAGCAAAACTGTACTTAAGAACAGTCTCCCCATGTCATTATGTTTGTTTTGAGTACGGACTTCACTTTAACATTCTGAAGGAACAAAGGCTGAGCACCTATAATCACAAAGCTCAGGCAATGAGAATTTGGGGTTGTATTTTCTAAGAACTATGTATTGCTTTTAGCTTATATTTAATATTGCAATTACTTGGAAAATGTGAATAAAGTTAATTCATCCTGCAGGCTAAAATTTCTGTTGTGTGGGAAATCTGATTAGGACATCAGTGGTTGAAGAAAATGTATGATCATGTTGGCTCCTAAATGGATTTTTCATCAGACCGATGTTTCACAAGATGTGTCATACCCAGCAAAAATACTTTCTGTATATACCCTTTAAGTTGAACTATACATTTTTCCTTGTTGTTTCCCTCACACCTTCCTATTTTGAAAATTTCCAAAGCAATAGTGCATTGTTAGAATAATTTAAGAAGCAGCAGAATAAAAAGTGAAGGTTCTTCCAGGCCAACCCCTTCACCAAAGTTCTGTCCCCCTTCGAAGAGGAAAAGAGTGTTAAGTTGGGTACGTGAACTTGCAGACCTTTTCTCCAAACACTTATCTATGGTGTTACACAGACGCTCTTTGGGGGGTGCCCAAGTATGTAATAATGTTCTACACGTTCTCTAGCTTTTAGTATCATAGGGAAGGTGTGTGTTCCAGATGGAAGTGGAGTTAACACACACCTTCCTTTTGTTCTCACTGAACACAGCAAGAAAACCCGGACAGCGTGCACGTCCCAACCACCGGAAGACTCGAAGAGGTAAATAGCACCAAGCAGGTCGGGGAGAACACCAGAATTCTAAGCCCAGCTGAAGTGGTGAGTTTACCAGTTTGTATTCCTCTGGTATCTCCCAGCCAGAAGGCAGCACAGCCCCAATTGCACAAGTGAGCACAGTGGTGCAGAGGCCCTGGAGAGGCCAGGCTTGCAGAACAGATACAGAAGGGCTAGAGCTCAGGATGGGGATGATGCCCTTCCTTTGTTCTCGCCGCCTCCATTTTTCATGCTGGAGCCCCAGCTAATCCCTTGGCTGCCAAGAGGAGCCTGCAGGAGCCAAGAGTCTGAGGGAAGGGAATTTCTTTTGCATTTGGTAGAGCTGTGGCGCCAAGGGGCTGGGGCTGAGACTCAGTTACTGGAGTAGGCTGGAAGGGTTGGGCTAGAGCGCCCAGGAAGTATGGGAGAGAGTAGGGACTCCACAAAGTTTTTTATGAGCTCGGGCTCACCCCTGACCTGCTCACCTGGTTCGCACTGTCCGCCTGTGAGACTGACCCTAACTAGCATACCCAACATATTTGAGACCTCTGCTGATAGGTTGCTCTCTCCCCAGGTCTCACCGTGGTCACAAGATGGTGACAGATCCAAACTGTATTGTAAGGCTTTGAAAACTGAACTGAGGTTAGAATGAACACTCACAGGACTTGTGGCCTGGGCCTAACCAGACTGACGACTTGCTAAACCAAAATGTCAACGTTCTCCATAGGATTTGCTTGCATCTCCTCACGTAGCATTCAAAATGCTTAAGCTGCAATCCCAAATTACCCAACCTGTAAAAAGCCATGAAAATAACTCTAATAGAAAAAAAAAAAAAAGGATAATATATACCATCATAGACTTACAGGAAGCTATGATTAAAATATTCCAATAACTAATCACAAACTGGTGAGGGAGCAGAAGGCTGGCCGAGGACAGAGCAAAAGCTGGCACCTTGCACCCCCTCTCCACCCACTCCCCTCAGTAGTATGTGTGACATTCCTCAGGCACCCCTGGCTGCCCTAAAAGAAAAACAAATAGTTAACTTTCAGAGATCACAATCCTGCAAGGCAGGAGTCTCCCTTGGTCTACAAATGTCCTAGTGATTTACAACAAAGAAGCTATCTTATCTATAGCCCAACTTCCAGAGACAAGTAACTCAGTTCCTCAAGCC